>QTSX02005172.1:0-152346 GCA_014839935.2 Entomophthora muscae
GTACATCCAGACCCTCGACAATATCACTGAAAAAACTTGCTAAATTTCTGTTTTGTTTCATGTGTAACTTTGGCTTGCTCTGAGCTTACTTTGGTTTGTCTATTTCAACAGCTCTAAACAGTACAGTAGCATTTTGCTGTTTAGTTAATTATGGCCATGTTAATAGTCTGAAAATCAACACATTGCTCTTTTATTTGTTATCCACCTTATTTTCAACACTGCTACAACATCCTCAATTACTCTCTCTTGGAAAATCATTTCCTCAAGAAATGACTTGATGCCAAGTAAGTGTGACCCTAAGACAAAATCCTGGTATTAAACTAGGATCAAACCCTTGAAATTTCAAAGAAATCTGGATCTTCTAAACCCCATGACTTTCATGATCTACATGCACACTATGTAGCTTATTAGTTAACTATATAGCACTCTTTTTCTATATTTAATAAAGGTGTAATTTTCTTCTTAAGTCCTACATTATTAAATATTATATACTTTCCAGAAGTATATACATAACAACATCATTTTTAGGATCTAAATATGATTTAATGGCATTATTTTGTTGGTTTAAAAATGTATATTCAAAACTACTAGAAGTGATATAATTAAGTCATATTTTGATCCTAAAAATGGTGCTGGAAAGAAGGTGGGTACCTATTATTTTAATCCGAATTGGTTTTGTTCATCTAAAAGCTATCAAAACCATTTTATTATGCATTTATATATAAATAATTGGATATAATTTAAAAACAAAATCATTTGCATAGATATAAATTAAAAATATGATAAATAATCTCAGCCTAAAAATCCAATAAAATATATTGAATTTATATATTAAATTCAACTTTACCACTATCCTTGGACAGGCCAATCACATAGTCTAATCTTTTGATCTCTTAGTAAACATAGGTTACTTAGATATTTCAATATAGTATAAGTTACCCATCAAGTTTGATTTGATAGCTTCATTTTAATGACGTAGGCAATTCAAATATTTATTTTGTCGCTGCCCCGTGACGAATATATGGAACTTCCTATTTATTCTTTAGCTTGCCATTACCCTAGTTTTTCCTTATGCCATCCCGTTTAGCTAACAAAGTCGTTCTTATAACTGGTGCTTCGGCTGGTATTGGTGCCAGTTGTGCCCGTGCATTTGCTGCTGAAGGCTCACATTTGGTATATAACTTATAAGATTTTGCTGTAGCATTGAGTTTTTATGATTTTTTCAAATGCTTATAGCTTTGGGTTTAGATCTTAACTGCCCGCCGCTCAGAAAAAATTAGAGAAGCTTAAATCTGAAATCAATCACTCCTTCCCACAAGTCGAAGTGCTTACTCATCCTCTCGATGTAAGAGATAAAGCAGCTTGTCTTAACCTTGTCTCCAGTCTTCCGAATGAAGAGCGATGGAAGGGAATTGATGTACTTGTTAATAATGCTGGCATGGTTCTTGGGCTAGATCACATTTCAGATATATCATCTGAAGCTGCTGATCAAATCCTCAACACTAACGTCAAGGGAGTCATCAACTGTACACAAGCCTTTCTTCCTTTATTGAGATCTCGCCCAGAAGGGTCTAATATAATTAATGTTGGGTCAATATCAGGAAAAGATGTTTATCCCGGTGGGGGCGTATACTGTGCCTCCAAGTTTGCAGTTGATGCACTTACCCGTACACTTAGATATGAATTAGCCAATACCTCAGTTAGAGTAACTGCTGTGAATCCTGGTACTTTAATTTCATTATAATTATTAATATATAATAGGTATGGTAGAAACGGAATTTTCTTTGGTAAGATTTTTCTGGCGATTCCGAAAAGGCTGCCAGCGTCTATAAAGGGATAGTAAGTATACCTGCTATTTATATATATTGATGTTTTCGCGAAGACTCCTTTAGTTGGGGATGATATAGGTATACATCATGGCTTTACAACCTAACTTTATTTTTAGCCGAGATTGTAGTGTTTGTAGCTTCTCGCCCAAAACATGTAGAAGTATCTGATATAACAGTATATCCCAAAGGACAAGTGTCAACTGTCACTACTCATCGATCATAAGTCGCTGTAGTTTCCAAACGTTCCTAATCACTAAAGGGCTGTTGAAGTAGTTATAAATTCTGGAAACTTCAAATCAATTACACTGAATATATGTCCCCAAAATGATTATATTTCTGCTGATTTTATTCATTGCTTAGATTCCAACTGCTTTCTCCATAAAATATTGAGGTTGATATTAAATCAATTGACATTACAAAGTCTTGGTTAAGGGTTAAAACAGCGGTTCCGGCTGTCCAGGAAGCTCTCAACTCAATTAAAAAGATCTAACTTGATTCAATCCACTATAAACCTCGAGTTAAGACATAGCACGCTAAATCTACTAGCTAAAACACCACAGCTAATAGTTATCAAATAAGGAGCACAATCAATTTGCTTCAAGAAAGCGCCTATATAAAAGACACATTCCTCCCGAAGCTACACCACAAGCTATATAGTACTGCATTCTAAAATAAATTCATTATCCAGTACAATCTATTCTTTTCTCTTTACAACTCTTCTAAAACAGATCTGCTATGACAAGAATCTTTCTAACACTTTTACCCTCGGTTTTCTGCCATTAGAGTTGTCAGAAAATTGCAAACCAAGGTATTTTATCATCCACCAGATGATATCCTAAGTCTTCTTACATTAGGAAAGTACAGAGAACCTGTGACTTTGGCGTAACCTTTGGCCCAGAATATTTTGTTGTCATCAGAAGTAGCAAGTCTTACAGGGCCCAAGGCCTGAAGGATTTGGGACGGTTCTTTCTACTTCTGGATATAGGTTCATAAGTTGTTGTCTCTATATTTTACTATAGGAATTAATACTGTATAGTGACAGTATGATCTTTTGCTCTCCATTTAATTAGAATTGAACTAGGAAAAGGATTCAAAATATCAACTCTTTATTAGACAACTGATATTGAGGCCGGCCCAGCTACCCGCGTTTATCCGAGTTAGCTCGGGCCCAATCTTGAGTGTGTGCGGTTTGTGACAGAAGCTTGCTTGACAACTTTCACAGCTCAGTATTCTTTCTGAAGATGTGCAACTATCCCTCAATCTGAGCAGAGTAGCTGTGGACCTGGACCAAGCTCCAGGTGGCTAGCTAGCCTGACTGGCTACTAGTTGGTGGAGATGAT
This sequence comes from Entomophthora muscae, assembly GCA_014839935.2. Lineage (NCBI taxonomy): Eukaryota > Fungi > Entomophthoromycota > Entomophthoromycetes > Entomophthorales > Entomophthoraceae > Entomophthora > Entomophthora muscae. Next base: position 3,170 of record QTSX02005172.1, read on the forward strand.
TGTTCCTCAATCAGAGCTACTCTAATACAATAGGCTCAGGGCCTTTTATCTTAGAGTGTTTGGCCTGACAGCCCAGCCCATGGTGAACTCTTCTAGAAGTATTTCAGATGATGGCCCATATTATGGCCCTTGTTCTAGGATAAAATTAAAGTTTAGAATAGTAATTATTATGAGAAGCATGTTTGAGGTGGTTGTTGAGGTGGACTAATTAATTGCACAATCTGAATGTTTCACTATTAATTAGGAATAGTAATTTTGCAAATGCCAGGATATGATTTGATCATTTGAATTCATTGATTCCACAAACCTGTGGCCCGCATTATTTTGTTGAACCCATTCCTAAGAGTAATTAACTGCTGGCCCGTGTTATTTTGTTGAAACTATTACTAAGAGTAATTACCTGTTAGCCCATGTTATTTTGTTGAATCCATTAATTAGTCAATATCCAGAAATCCTGACAAGAGTCAAAACAATAATGAAAGCCATTAATTCAAACTGTATGGCTATTCACATATGAAATTATACTATCATTTTTTAGAGATCAATTTTGTCAGGGACCCAGTCTCAGGCGGCTGGCCTGCTGTTTCTGGGGGTAACTTGGGCCGGGGGTTTTGCGGGCAGGGCCCACCACAAGAGAGGAGCTAACTTTAGAAGGTAGGAAGCAGACTTTCCCACTCAAGACCACGGGCCGGCGGCCAGTACAATGGTGTCCACCACCCCTGTGAGGGTGATATACACTATTCCAAAAAGCTTGCTAGTATGGTCGGTTGGAAGGTCAGGTGAAGAGGCTGGCATTGGTTTGGGTGTTATGGGCGGTTTTATATAGATATTGTAGGCCGGAGATTATTGAATTTTCCTCTAAATAGTTTTGGGATGGAGAATATCCACAGGCCTAGGCAGTTGTATCTAATAGCAGATTGGATGCGGGCTAGCGGGTCAAGTTTGAGGATTTTCTCTGGTTCATAATCCTTATAATTGGACTTCAAGGGATAATCAGTGAAGTGAACGGGCCCAAAGAGTGCACCAGATGGACAGAAAACTGCAGGCGGTGGGGCAGGAGAGCCAGGAGATCTTGAACTGAATTGATAGACGCCAAATACAAAATATGGTAATAGCTGGTGAGCCAAAGTAACATAACCTTTATTTAAAAATGATGATAAGGTTCAAGCGCAGGATCTATAGGCATATATAGCATTCCGCCTCCAAGCTTAGTATTTTCCATCAGGGCTTTATCAAAATATTAAAAAAAGTGTGGGCAGGCAGCCAGAGGGCCCGGGTGTGGGAGCGGCAAAATGGCACCTCAGCTGGGTGTTCTCTCATTGGTCAGAACATCCAATTTGGTCACTCAATTTTCTTGATTCTTTGCTGTGGTCATGGGGTTGGGCCCAAAGCCTGGGTTTATCTTTGGCAGTAGGGTTTGATTGGTTACTTGAGAGGACTTCAAACTCATGAAATTCACAGAGGCGCCATCTCTGCTTCCATTAGGCAATTTGAGAGGCTCCTCTTTGGGCGCCACCATGGTTGAGCTGGTGCAGGTATTCTGGCTTTGGGACTTAGAGGGAGCCTCAGCTTGCAGGGGCTTGATCCCAAAAAAACGCGGGCGGGCGGGCCCTTAGTCCATGGGTCCAGCAGCCTGCAGGAATGTAGGTTCAGGGTTTGAATCCCACCCTTGGGCCTGGGTTTCCCGGGGTAATGAATTGTCAATCCTGACAAATTTCTTAAAAAGATTCACAGTGTTAAGAATGAAGAAATCATGATTCCAAAAAATATATATTAAATGAGATATAAGAAAATCTTAAGATACTGCCAATTTTATTAGAAATTAAATTAGTCTTGCATGTACAAGTGTCAGGATTTTGGGATATTTACTAATTAGCATATTCAATCAATAATTGTGAGTGTGCAGCTATGCACCTTATGGATGGGTTCAAAATAAAAGGCAGGCAACCAGGCTGCAAGGTTGATAAATCAATGGTCAAATTATATCCTGGCATTAATAAAATCCCTGTTTCTAATTAATGAATGAAACATGCAATATTGTGCAATTAATTGGTTCACCTCAAAAGACTTTCATATATGCAACTTATAATCAATACTATTATAAACTTTATTATATCCTAGAACAGAAGAGCTGTCATATGAATCATTACCTGAATAGCATCTAGAAGGGTCTATCATAAATTGGGCCTGAATGTCATCCACTCTAAGATAAAAGATAAAAAGCCTATTGTACTAGAGCAGCTCTGATTAGATTTAAATAATCACCTCTATTAACTAGCAGCCATTATCTGATTGATTATCCCTGGGTAGTGGCTTAATTAGATGATTATCTCCGCTTAATTGAAGAATGTAAGTGTAAAAGCTGTTGTTTCATCATTATCTACTCTAATAAAGTTCAAAATTTGTTGGTTAATCTGGCCTTCTGGTTTTTCCTGTTGTGTTTGGTGTTCAGTTGATTCCTTCCTCCCCCTGGCCTCCCAGGAATTGTTGGCAACAACCAAAAGGTTGTTGCTGAAACTGCAATTTTTATTGTGATTGAGAGCTTGGTTTTATTTTTTCTTAACCTGGCCCCCAATTCCCACAGTATAGCTCTTAAAAAAAGCTCTTTAAACCCTCCTTGGAGAAAATTTTTCCCTTTCATAAAAACAATAACATTATTTAATGCCTTTGAGTTTTTGTTTTGTCACCTGCCATAAGTGAACCCTCAGGATTCAGATTACTGGTGGATAAGAACAATGTGAATTATACTTACTAACCAGAGCTGTGGTGCCACACACAGAACTTTCTTCATATAAAAAAATGTGGCAATGCCTTAGTGCACCACCCTAAAAAGCTCTGTCTCATGCAAAATCTACTTGCATCAAACAGCTTTATTATTCTTATTACTTTTCAATAAATTTATTAAAACATAATTAAAACTTATCTTGCACAGGAACAAGAAAGACTCAAAAAGACCAACTCCCAGAAAACCTAACTCATGCTTTACAGTGACACCTGATAGACAATTATGTGTCATTTTCCTAGGAAGTTCAACAGTACATACCATATTTTACTGTTTTAATACTAGTAAGTTATTAAATAAGCACTCACAGTAGGAAGCCCCAAGAAGCCAATAGCTTATAATAATCTCTTTTGATATCTTTAGATAGTTAATGTCAGCTGATTGGCTATGGGTAAGAATCCTGACAATTCTTCTAAAATGCTCAGGGTTAGAGAAAATATTCACAGGTAAATTATACATTACATAAAATAAAAAATTTTTTTAAGGGCTGCAAATAATATTTATTAGGATGTAAAAAGAAACCCTTTATAAATCTATCTTTGTAACTTGACTATTGTCCTGTTGCTTTGCTAAATCACTTTTCTATTGCTATGTAGTTCATTATTACTGTATATAGTTATCAATATATCAGTACCTGTTTGTATGACTGTAAGCTTATTTGGCTTCTTTCTTTCTTTTCTTGATAACTATCTTATATATATGGCTTAATTACTTACATATAGCTCTTTTTTAATCCTTTTCTTTATGTAAATTTAGCTCAAAGGCTTAACTAATTTATCTCATCTCTTCTCCAATAATAGAATTAGCTTTCTAGTTAGCCTTTTAATGGTTTTATCTTATTTCTGCTGTTTTGTTCATTATTTGATTAAGATTTAAGATTTTTTATTGATGACTGATATTAGTGGAATAGACCTCAATCCCAACTAATAGTATACTTGTCATCAGAGCTGAATTTTTCATTCTTTCTCTCTGAAAAGCTTTGTCAACCTGAAATAGTAATTTCAATGTATTACTGTTGAAGATTCAATGTTTTTCTGTCAAAGTGTTAATATTTTCCTGAAAATTATGGACGTTTCACTATAGATTGTTCCATTTGCCAGCATATTGATTTTTCTTAAAAACCTTTTTTGGTATTATTTCAATATTTCTCCAAGATACCAAGCTCTAACACAGAAACAAGTAGTTATCTAGGTACTCAGTCTTTCAACCTTTACATAATGTAATAATTGGTGCCACTTCAATTACTTTTCTTGAGGACTGATACACCTAGTATTCCCTTTTCTGATAATTACCCAGATAATAAGCCTGTAAATTTCTATAAAAAGTTATCATCTCCACTTTCTAAGTACCTCAAGTCATTGAGTTCTTGCAGCTATTTCTCCAAACAGCCACCCAAATGATGATATTATGCTTCTTATTATAGTAGTTTTAAAAGCTATGGCAACAAGCAAAAATACTTCAGATTTAAACAAAATGATTTCAGATTTAAACAAAATCCAACTCTCAGGTTAAAATATACACTCTGTTAACAGGGTTTATTGGCATTAATGGGCAAAATGGGTCAATACAGCAACAAAGGGCTCACATGCAAAGAAAAACCATTCAAAATACAATCCAAAATACATTGATTCACAAAAAAATGGTGTAAGTTGACATTTGGTGTACATATGTTTACTATGTGAATTGGTGACAAAATACACCCAAGCATGGTGTGTCAAAACTCAATCCAAAACAAAACACAATAGCAACTCACAATGTAAACAAAATCACTCAATCAGTTTGTGCAATGGGTTGTGACAAGAATGATACCAAGGTATCTAAAATAAGACACAAGATCTGAGACATAAATTTTAAAAATATAGTGTTGGGTGCTTAATTTGGCGTAAAATATGGGAAAATGGGTGGATTTTTTTTGAGTATTCTAAAATGGGCATTGTAAAACCAAAAACAACTAATTAAGAAATAAAAAATCTATAATTGGGATATTGGTTGGGAAAAAATATTAATTGAATATCCATAAACAGATAAAAGCAAAAATTAAAAATAGGGAGTAACTTAATTAAGTTTTATCTAATATTTTATTAAATTCTCAAAATGGAAGGAACACAGCAATAGACTACCATTGCACCTGTTGTACGCCTCAGTTGCAGTTGCCCCCGCGGGTCAAATAATAGACTTAGTACAACACAAGTGCCTACTCAAGAGGGAGGCAGGAGAGGAGAGTTCCATAGTGACACTGCACTGACACAGCCAGTTCAAGGAGCACAAGCTGCTAGGGTGCGGAGCATAAACCCTTGGGTCCCAAAGCTGACCCAGAAGCCCACTAAGGTTACCACTACCAAAACAGTTAGACAAAGAGGTAGAACTTACTTTGTATGTGTTTGACATTGTTTACCGGCAAGAGTTGGTCCTGTCAGCCATGCTGGAGAAGGTGAAGCCTGTACTTGATACTAGCTACAAGCCCTACGTCAGTGATGGCAATCAGGAGAAGGACAAGGAGCCTGAGTTCTACCAAACCAATGAGGGACAGTTAGTGCTAAAGAAAGTTGCTGTGTTTCACACCAAGGTTCCCATGCCCTGTGTTGTGCCCAACACCAACAAGCCAATCCCCATCGCTAAAAAGCCTGCTCACAAGTGCATTCCTGACATTAAGTGCATCATCCTTCTCTGGCTCATGCAGGAATCTGATGATTAAAAGGCAGCTGCGGCTCTTGTTGGGGTGGATCCCAAGTACTCCTTGAAGACCTTCAACAAGTTCATTGATACTGGCCAATTCCTTGCCGCGGAGAAATCCTTGCGTGTTTCCACCATGCTCACCAAGAAGCACAAATGGGCAATCTGCTAGTGGATCACCCAGGACTGCCATCTTGAACTGGCAAATATACAGGCCATGGTCAAGTCTGCTTTTGGGGTTGAGGCCTCAATTTCCTTTTACTACCATCTGCTCAAGGGGATTTTCTTTTCCTGGAAAAAGCTTGGGGTATCTCCCTACAACAGAAACAGCCCAGCCAATATCAAGACCTGTAAAACTTACGCTGAGGCGTACACTGCCCTCAAAGCCAAGGAGACGGTGAAATTCTATTATATTGACAAATCAGCATTTGCCTTGCAGATGCGCAATGGGTATGGGTATGTCCCCAAAGGCTCCCATGATGGGATGGCTCTGCATGCTGCAGTCAGCACCACAGCATACTCAATGGTGGCTCTCCTCGGTCCAAAGGGGCTTGAGCTTTATCAAATGATATTGGGTTCTCACAACAGCTGTACCTTCTTGTCATTCCTCCAATTGGTCCAGGAGCACCTTAGGTGCACAAGCCTGGGCTTCACTAATGTGATTGTTTTGGACAATGTTGGTCTCCACAAAGTGGCTGAAATTCTTGAGGAATTCCCAATGATTGACACAAGCATTGCAGTGGGCCCCCAGCAATTGGCTGCGGCAAATTTGTGCCTTCTCTTCCTCCCTGCCTATTTGCCCTTCCCAAATCCCATTGAGGAAGTCTTTGGGTGGCTCAAGCAAGTTGTCAAGCGAGGAACCCCAACAGGGACTGAGGACCTGTTTGATTTGCTGTAGGCCAGGATCCATACCCTCCCAGCTGAGACCGCGGCCAAATTATATGACCATGCTGATTTGTTCATCCCCGCGTGCCTAGCCAAACAGCCAATCAATTAAAGGCTTAGTGTGTCCAATTTTTTTATATTCTCTAATTTACTATTCAAGATTTATTGGTTATCATTTTATATTTAGATGGTTCCACGCCTGCAATCACATTCAGAAGATCCATCAATAGATGTAAGTAATTTATTTATTTTATTATATATTATTTAATATGTCATCTGAGGTTATCCCAAACACTTGATACTGGATTGCGCGAACATATTTATCTCACTTTTGTCAAAAAATATAAAATAGTCTTATAAAAATTAAACGTAAATTGTAAGGTTGAAATTTATTTTATTACTGTATTATTTTATACTTTTATGAAGCCCATTTCCACAATATATTTTGCAAATCTTATTTGCTAAAATATTGTTTGAAAATTATTTATAATATAAAAATATAGTAGAGTATAAATATATTTATTGATATAGATAAAATTAAGTGCGCCTATAATGGGTTTGGCGGTATGTACCCACCCTGCAATGGAGGTGGCACACAACCTCCATCGCCACACTGTGGACAGTAGATACACCCTTATTAAAGTATTCACGCCTGCTGGTAAAAGAAAGGATGGTGAGGTGGGAATGGAGGAGCAGCTTTTCTGGTGGGGCTACAAATCTGAAGATGCCAGCCAGGACCAGGACATCCTGGATGACATGATCAACCAAATCATACCCAGGGGGGACCTTCTTCCCATCCAGTGAGAGCCTGGCCTTGTCAACCCCAAGAAGGACCCTGTGTAGGTCCTCTACACTGGCGCTTATCCTAAAGAAGAAAATATACCCAAGGTAAACAACAAGGTAAAGCCTCTGTCCAGCAAAGGCTTTTGTAAACTCGCACAATTTGTTGTATACAGCGCTAATCTTCTTCTCATGCTTGGTTTTGGCAAAGATCAGCTCCATAGCTATAAGCACCTCCGTCTTGTTGGCACTCCAGACCAGCCCAAAGTCTTCCAGGAGGATTTTTGTCTTCTTTACGGCTGTTGCGTCTGCAACAGTCAATTTTGACTTTGCACGCCCAAAATTCTCCAACAGGTAAGAGATGGTATGCTCCACCAAGAAGCAGAAGCAAGTAGCCGCATGAGCCTGGCCCATCTTTGGTTTATTCTTGAATGGGAGCGTTGCCAGGACGTCCCAAAAAAGCTCAATGGAGTTTACACAGTAAACTCCACTGAGATTAACAGGGTCCAGGTGGACCAGTTGGGCATCCTTGTAGGCAGTAACTGCTCACTCAGATGCCCCCTCACCATGCAAAGACCCATTCAATGCCTCCCTGGACATTGGGAATATACCATGGATCCTTTCTTTAAGCTCCTGCAAGACAGGGGGGGACAGGAAAAGCTACCTTGCCACATGATTAGCATAGTTGGCATAGAAGGTGGGGGGACAAAAGGGACCAGGACCCAGCAGAGTTCACCATCAACATCTTCTAAAAAAAGGTAAGTATTTAAGAATTTTTATTAATATAAATTTTTTAGGTTACCTTCTTGGGTTTCTTCCTTGCCAGCAGCTTCAGCCAGCTTTGCCATTCTCAGCGCAAGCAATTGCGCCAGCAATTTGGTATCCTCTGCCCTAGCATGCTTGGTGGGTTTGAGGTGGGCATAAATCTACAGGTCATCAACCCAGACAGACGGTGCAGAAAGATTGTATGCCTTGAACTGGAGGCCCTCAACCACAGTTTTTTGAATATTTAGTAAGCGCTCAATTGTCTTCTCTGGGGTGTCTGGCATTTTTGACATGAGTGCCTTGGCGGACACCTTGTCAATTTTATCCCCAGTGAGGACGGCGGACTTACCTTTTTCTTTGACCTTGCAGCCAATGTCCTTTATTTTGGCAATTGCCAAGTTGAGGTCCTTCAGAAGCTTTTCCAATTCTCTCATTGATTTTTTACTAACCTTTCTATCTGTTTTTATAGCTTTTGCCCCAATAAATTCTGTATTATTTTGATACGGTTGCCTCTTTGTTTATTTCTTTTTGTTTTCCCATTTACTACATCATCCCATCTTTTTCCCATTGTGCATATGTTTTACACTCATCTTGATGTGTCATTTGCTTTGTGTTGGCATTATTTCCTTGATTATCATATTATTTTTGGCTTTTGACATAGCCCCTTGTGAAAATAGTAACAACAATTTGGTGATCAGCTAAATTTGAATTAGAAAATTATAGTGTTAACTGCTTTTAGATAAAGTTGTTACTGATCCAAATTCAAAACCTTAATGATAAACTTTAAGCCAATCAGGAGCCAAGTGATAAAGTGATTGTTGTGGCATAAAGGTTCATTCAATAATTCTTTGATGCATGTGCGCTAATTAATATTATTGGCTGGATGCTTTGCCATTGTACGCCATTGCTGCTGTGGCAAGTTGTTAATGGACTAGTGCTAACCCAGCAGCTGATTGGGCACTAGTTCATCAATAACTTGCCACAGCAGCAATGGCGTACAATGACAAAACATCCAGCCAATCATATTAATTAGCGCACATGCATCAAAGAATTATTGAATGACCCTTTATGTCACAACAATCACTTTATCACTTGGCTCCTGATTGGCTTAAAGTTTATCATAAAGGTTTTGAATTCAGATCAGTAACAACTTTATATAAATACAATCAACCTATAATTTTCTAATTTACATTCAGTTGATCACCAAATTGTTGTTAATATTTTCACAAGGGGATGTGTTTGGGTGATAAAAATAACTGTTTTCAGGATCTAGATACACAACATAGTAAATATATGATTTTATAGAAATAAGCTGAACATAAAGAATATAGCCAACTATAAACAAAGAGAACACAAAAAATTGAAATTCAAAATAAAGATAATATAAATAGAATTTTTTTTGGGATCAGGGGGTTTATTGAGGCAGGGAAGAGTGATGACTAGTTGTCAGGGACCCACTTGGCAGGGAATAAACTCCCTAGCTGATGGGCCAAAGCCCCTACATTCAAACCTGCTATTACCAAGCCGATAGGAACTGTGACCATTACAAGATGTCCAAGGTGTCCTAGGTAAGCAAATTTTCTGAACATAGAACTGAAACTTCCAAGTAGATAGTAACCCACCAATTATGTCAAGAGGTAAAAGGAGGCGTAAGGTCTAACCAGAGTAGGCTCAGTAGGTGGTGTAGTAAACAAACAGCCATAGTGGAATTTACGTCCCCAATGTCCAGAAGGATATTTGAACCATCCATGGGCAAGGGATTCCTTCTGGTGGGCGTCATCTGGGGAGGAGTTGTACCAGTTAGTTGTAGGAGTTAGATTTTCCAAGGCTGACACCACTGGCAAGAAGTAAACTAGAAACCAGGATAGGAATAGAATTCCTCTCATGGCTTCAAAAATGTGTTTTATCAGAAAATGGAGGAATAGCAAGGAGTGGAATAATCTTTATTGTTTGAACATTTGACTCAAAGAAAGGTTTAGAGCTTATATAGCTTGAAAATAATGGCTAAGTATTTGAGAGGAGTCTGGGAAATGAGATGATTTACCTGAGTTAATCATTTTAAATTCACCTGTTTTAAGTGCATCTTAAATAATTGCTTAATTATTCTCAAACTAACCTGTGTAAGTAGAGGAGCCAGAAAGATCTCACAATGTTCATGCTAATCAAGCGGTATACAAGCAGAAGATCAAATAGTGAAGAGTACGGAGCTTGCACTAAAAGCAGAGAGAGTGTGTCACTGGTTGGTTGGAAAGCTATGCATAGCCAATCAGGAGCAAGGCGGTAAGTGACGTTTACAAACTTATTATTAACACTTTTGAATTTGAAAGGCGTTTCAAAAGCAAAAACTGATTGAATTACAAGGTAATAAAAAGTAAATCAAAGGTTTGTGTTGATCTGAAACTAATAATACATTCATTAGAAGCGTCCTGAGTTTGAATCTGGTTCCACAAGGTTTCCAAATGCCAAGTATTATTATTAAGACTGTTGTGTTGTGTTTTTGACTGAGTGTCTTCAAAATCTTTGTTCTGGTGTTGGTTTGAAGCTATGTTTTTCCCAAGGCTGTCAATAAGAGTCAGGTAGTCAGGGAAAGAATTCTTGACACTAGTAGGCAGAATGGCACAGGAAGGAAGACGTAGAGGTGGTGCTGGCCTGGGGGGTCTGGGATTGGATGGGTTGAGCTTGCGGGTGGGGGGTGTTGGTGGCGGGGATGGAGGCAGGAGGATTGCGTGTGAGGTCGCCATATACTGCTCATTGTACTTCTCATCAGTCATTGGCTGGATGGGCTGGTAGGTTGCTGTGGCATGGAGTGGGAGGCACTTATCCTTGCGTGATTGGTTGCCCATGTTCACATGGAAAACCATTTGCGCAAACAAGTCAGCCACCAGTTGATGACCAAAGAGAAAATTGTGATCAAGGACCCCAAGATAGAGGTTGTTGAAAGCCTGAGGGCGGCACTCCTGGAGTGTATCTCTAATATTAAAGAACACAACATCTGCCAGATGGTCGTTGGTGTGACCAGCTGGGTACACAGAGGCCTGGTGCCCGCGTTCCTGGATGGCCTCAAGGGCGGTGGAGCTTCCCTCCATCTGGTGGCTCAAGAAAACCTGGTATTTGGAATTCAAGCCATCCCAGGAGTCAAGCAATCCACTGAGGATGTGGCTGTATGCGTACCCATTGATGAAATCAGGGTTTTTCTGATATTAGACAAAACCCTTGGCTGAAAAAGCCATAAATGCACCAATGAATGTCCCCTTCTTGACCTTCTTCCTTCCATTCTTGGTGGCGGCTTTTCCTAGCTCACCAAAATTGTCAAATGCAATTGATAACTTGTAGTACAAGACAAACATGATGTCATCTGTTAGACTTGTCAAGCATCTGACCAGGGTTGATTTGATTGCAGTGTCATATGGGGAATCCTCAGTGCCATCCCATTGGTTGCCGGAAAAAATTTTAAGAACCCTAATTGAAGCCATCTTTCTGTGCATCCAGAGCTGAAACATGCACTCAGAGACCCAAATGCCATGGTGTGCAAGTTGCTTCTGGACCTGGGTCAAGCATTATTGGGTATGCCTCATTGATCTGGGACTCTGTGGCCTTATTTGGCTTCTTGGCTGTCCCAATCAGATTTCCCTTATTCATCAGGTTGTTGAATTCCTGCATGATAGTAGCCTGGATGAATTTTAATTGGCTGGCTATCTGATCCCAGGACAGACCCTGCAGGTTGAGTGCCACAATTTTCTGAAGAATTTGGGCAGTGATTATTCTGTGTTTGGGGCGCTAGGCAGCAGGAGCTGAAGCCTGATTGGCTGAGGGGGGGCAGGTTGGGCGGTGGCGGGAAGTTGTTCCAAATCAAGGTTGCCATCCTGATTGGTTGGTTGATAGGCAGCTTGTGCAGGGATGGGTGTGGGAGCAAGGGCAGAGCTAGACACTAAGTGACTCTCAAACAAGTCAAAGCCATATGGGTCAGGGGACAGTAACAGGTCAGCTTCCTTGTTACCCGCCTCAAAGGCTTGGGTGTAAATGGGTGCCTCCACGTTCTGAGCCTTGCCTCCATTGAAGCTGGTCTGGCTGCTGCTGGCTTGGCTGCTGGTGTGGTTGAAGATGTTGCTTGTAAAAACCATTGTAAAAAACCTAGGATAAAATCACTAAAAGTAGAAATTTTAAAAATTAATAATTTATTTTTATTGTAATCTTGAGCCCATATTTGGAAAGTTCTCAAAACCTTTTCATACAAATCTGGAGCCATGAAAATGGATAAAATGCCTCTGTTCCTAAATTAGATAGCTGTTGATTGGCTGTTATACATTTATTTTTCTATTTTAGGCTGCCCATACTACATATCTTGTGTGAGTTCATTTTGTTTTGTGCTTGTGTAATCTTGCTTCTAGATTGCTCAAATTTTGTTTCATTTTGGTCCTTCTGTTGGTGCCTCATATGAATCCTGCTTGGATTATAATATACTCCGGAATAGCATCCATCCATTTCACTTGTTGTGTCAGTTCATTTTGTTTGTGGTTTGAACTACACCGCTTGATGTTTGCTTTAATTTTGTATAATGGGTTAGTGAAATTTTGTTTTTGGTTTTACAGTCCATTTATTAACCAAAAATATTTAAATTAATTGAATCCTGAATCTTGTGTGACTTGGATTTTGTTTAAATCTGAAATCATTTTGTTTAAATCTGAAGTATTTTTGCTTGTTGCCATAGCTTTTAAAACTACTGTATTGTGTGGTACTCACTGATGTCCCTTCTACAAGCCACCCAAAAGAGATAGAAAGAGAAAACAACAATAATTGCCATAATTATGCAACCAAATTTAATTACAATAGTTTTAAAAGCTATGGCAACAAGCAAAAATAATTCAGATTTAAACGGAATTGAAATGAACTCAAATCTATTTTAAATTAATATAAATTTGTTTATTTTTAATTTTGTTTAAATCTGAGTTCATTTTTTTTAAATCTGAATTATTTTTGCTTATTGCCATAGCTTTTAAAACTACTGTGCAGCCTCAAATAATATATCAATAAAGCACCAACTTGATTTGTTTATCACAATTATTAATACTCTTTCTGATTAATTTATCTGTCTTTCAGACTGCCAGTCTTGAACTTTAGAGATAGGCTTACCAACATCTTAATGGAATTAAATAATCTTATTAAATATACCTGTTTTTACTCTTAATTATTTGCTATATAATGAAGTATTAATATACTTGGGATTGACACTAATTCAAAAATACTGAATTATAGTCTTGATAAAATAGAATCACATCTTTAAAGTTACTCACTCCTTTGGCCTTAGACAGGGCTTCTTTCCCTTAAAGAACCAAAAAATCATTATAAAGTCCTGTCAAACTCATGAATTCTCTGGAGGATTTGGTGTATACATTGAAAAGATATTTTTTCTGGTTTACCTATCTCAAACTGTGCCTGCTAACACTCACCTTTTGTTTCCATCCTGGAAAGAAACCCTAATTAAATTTGGACTATTTGCTAGCTTGGTTTTGCCCTCATTTGAAATAAATTTTCATTAGCCAATAAGAGTCTGGCAAGTTGGCATACTCACCCTGCCCTAAATTTCTGGATTTGAATCACCTTTTCCATCTCACAGCCAATTAGACTTGGTTGAAGATATTTATATTAAACTCTTCAAGTCCCCTGATTTTGGGCTACAGAATTTCTCCCCAAATCAACCAGGAGGCCCTCCTGCTCCTGGTGGCTCCAAAGCTGACAACCCTACTTCTTAAAACCCAAGCAGGTTCCCATTAAATCCCTTCTTGACCATTTTTCAAAAATAAAGTTACAGTTTGGTTTCCCACCTAAATTCATTGTTTATGTGGCCTCTTCTAGACTCTAAAATTATTGTTAGTAAAATTCTTAAGTTTTTTTACTTTATTCTTACCTTCTGATTTCTTGGTACCTTGACCCTGGTCTCTAGTGTCAAAATTAGTGTTAAGTCTTTTAACTTACCTTCCTCAACTTTGAAACCAATTTTGAACTCTGAATTAATTAGTAAATCAATTCTAAATACTTAATTTAAGTTTAATTTCAGTGGTTTGAAAGCAAAAGCTGACTTTGAAGTTATTTTTAAAGCCATAAAAGACTATGTTAACGGTCTTCTTTCCTTTTGGTGTCGCCTGGGCTCCATTTATTCCTATAAAATCATTGTAGCAACCTCAGATCTGCTGTTTCAAGATTTAAACCGTCAGTTTTTGCCTTGAGTTCTACCAATTTTTCCAGGGAATAAGAATATAATATTTTTTCTGATAAAATTTGTTCTTTTTTGGTGCTCACTATGTTGTTTTTGCTGTGCTGTATTTTCCCAGACGCCTGGCAACACTTATCTCTCTCATCTTCATTGATTAGGGAGGACCTATCTCACATTCTCTATGTTCTGGATAATTTTCTTGGCAGGGCTCATGATGCTCTGACCTCTGATAGTGTCCTCTTTTTTAGTATTGCTCTCAACAAGGAGGACTCTCACCAGATTCAGGAGAAATTCTCACATTCTCTCTTGTTGACTGTAAAGACTTTGCTATTACTGATAGTAGCAAGATACCTCTCATTGAGCCATCTCCGCAGCTACCACAATTGTTCCCCATTTATACACCTTGGCTACTGTCAGGCCTGTTCCTGATGACAAACAATGCCTACTTTCCTCCAGTTTTCCTCACCTTGTTCTTGTGTACCCCTATTAGAGCATTCATACCAGTATTGCACTGGTTGATATCCTGGTGGATCCTTCTCCTGGGATAGAACTTGAACTTAGTTAGTTTAACCCTTCTTTCTTACAACATCAGCCATCACTATTTCCTCCAATTACTAGAATTTCTTAGATAATATATATGTTTATTGGTTTGATGATTTTACAGACTTGAGTATTTTCTTAATTGCAAACTAAACAGACTTTTGTTTAAGGTTACTTGTGATTGATTAATGATATTTTTCATTTTATCCTAATAAGTTAATAATTGGAATCCTTTTTAGCAACAATTTAAGAATTATTATTATTCTTAATTATCTGAAAGATGTTTTATAAAAACAAACAGTAAAATGATAGGCTGGACAGATACGCTTGAATAGTTGTGTTATTATGGATAGGTTAGCAAGCCAGGTTTAAAAAGTTCAGGCCTTATAAGAAAGAACTTGATCCTCCAATCAAGGTATTTCTTCAGAGAGATATCAGTGAATTTGATAAGTTAGTTTAACAATTCAAGCTTGAGGAAGTAAAAACTTATAGGGAAGAGCTATATTTAACTAGGTGGTTGTGTTTCAACCAAGTCTCCCTCCTTGCCTGCTAATGCATCTTAAAATACACAGGGGGCGCTCAAAGAGCTGCCCCTTGACATATCTAACAACATGGACTAATCCAAAGGCAACATTGAATTGTGGACACCTTCTCCTAATTAGGAGCGCTACCAATTCAACCTGCTGATCCTGCACAAATTATTCCTTGGCTTCAAAACTTACATGAAATACGCCACTCCCTTGCGGCCCGGTGGCTTTCCCATATAGTATATCAATCACAGTATTCTATAATAAAAAATACCTTATTCTTATCTTTCCTGTCCTTTCTATTGAACTGTTGTCTTCCCCAATTCAAATACTGAATCCTCATTGGTTCAGTTGCAACAGTGGTAGCAGCAGTAGGTTGACAACCTACCTAAAGAGAAAATTCCCCCCAAGAAAGGACAGAGTACAGGCCCTATGGCTACTCCCCACCAAGAAACCTTCCTGCCAATCTCCAAGGGGGACATCCCCAACGGGTATGTCATCTATCAAGATCAACTGGTACTTACAAGTGTGTACAATTGACTCTGCCTTAGGCAGCACAATGCAAGTGTCACCCTGCCTCAATCAGACCTTTCCCAGTGCATGCTAAATCTCCAGCTTGAGTCTTTTGCAGGTGGTGTGGAAGGGAACAAAATTGTCAGTTAGCTCCACTCCACAGAAACCTGCCTCTGTACCTTCCAAGTACCCAAACCCATGTGGGTTGCCACTGCTTCTGGGCACTTCACAGAGGCCCCTGCAGTGTGGTTCACCAACTGGGACAGCCAGGAGATAGATGTCACTTGGGCGTCATTCAGATATGCCACAAAATCCTGCTATAGTGAAACATTTTCACCCATTGTGGTGGAAACTCTCATCCTGACCATTAAACAGACCAGTTCTGTCCCTGAATACCTTGCAGCCTGGCAGCAAGCACTTGCTGCCGCCCCAGAAGCTGTCACTGACGGGAACATTATGCTTCTTATGCTAATAGTCAATAGGCTCAAGCCCCACATCTGCAAGTAGGTTCCTGTGGAGCGCTGTACTTCCATCAACAATTGCTACAAGACCATTGTGGAGGCCAATAACCAGGATTTCTAAGAGCTTTTGTAGGTCCAATGACGCACCACCCCAGTCTTGCCCCGCACCTGGCAGTTCCCACAATCAGGTGGGCTGCCGCCAGCCCCATCCACAAGAGAATGGGGCTAAGCATCCCTGCAATGGGGATCTTCAATTAGCATAAATCAAGGACCTGGGAAAAGCCTGTAGGTTGTAGATATGAGAGGTTCTACAACCCTACCTGACCCTTGATCTCAAGCTCTCCTTGCAAAGAATCCCTGCAACTATAATGTTCACAATGTTGAAACTCTCAACGTCTTTCAAGTTCATAGCAACAACCCTGTTCTCCAGGCCAGCCATTCTTCAAATAAAATATCCCAACTGGCCTATCTCTTCTGTTTCTGTGGGAACATCCACAAACTTTTGGTAGATAATGGGGTTGACCACACTATGGTGACCCAGACATTTGCTGACTCTCAGCAACTAGACCAGGTGCTAAGCTGCTTCAAGGCAGTACAAGTAGCTGACTCCTGCAGAGTGACAATCACCCAAAAACGGTACCCTTATCTATGATAATGGGGAACATCCAGGTTAAGCTCTCTGGACCAATTATGGCAGGGCTTAGTCATGACGTCATTGCTGGTCTCAACTGGCTGCAACACAACTGTTCCTATATCAACTGGGATATGTCTGTCATCACCCTCAACAGGAATGGGATGGGCTTTCAGATTGATCCTATCAAAATGAGCAAATTATTTGCTTGTACTGTGTTTTTCAGAATCACAGAGACAGGAACATACAATTTCAAGGGGGAAAAGCTTGACTTCAATCAATATTCAGTCAAAGTCATCCCCTCCAAACCACCTGCAACCCTCCCCTTGACCACTCCACCTCCACCATCACTTGCCACACTTCTCAGGGAATATAAGGACATTTTCAGTGAAACACTGGACCAACTACCCTCTGCTCAAGAGATCCAGCATGCTGTTTAATTGCAAGGATTGCTTCCCAAAGCATATCCCCTCTATTGCCTAACACCAAAAGAAGACAAAACCCTCTGCCAGTACCCTTTAGCCGCACTTAATAAGGACTTCATTTGCCTCTTGCTCTCTCCATACGGGGTGGCTGTCTTCTTTGTAGCCAAGAAGAACGGGTCCCTTTGCCTGGTCTCAGACTACCATGCCCTAAATTAGGTGACAGTCAAGAATAATTACCCCCTGCTGCTGATTGACAACCTGTTTGATACACTTGCAGGTGCAAAGGCCTTTAGCAAGATTGATCTCACTGTGGGGTACAACCAGGTCCGCATTGCACCAGGGAATGAGGCAAAAACTGCCTTCAGCACACACTACGGGCTGTTTGAGTGTTGTGTCATGAGCTTTGGAATGACCAATGCACCTTCTACATTTGCCATGTTGATGAACAAAGCATTTGAGGAACTGATTGGAAAATGTGTGGTTGTGTAAATTGACAACATTATTGTCTTCAGTCAAGATCAAACCACACACCTCTGTTCCATCCTTAACACCCTTTGAAAGAACCAATTGAAGGCCAAGCCTTCCAAATTTGAATTCCTCAGGTCAGAGCTCCTACTCCTTGGGCACACCATCTCTGCCTAAGAAATAAAGTCTGACCCCACCAAAATCAAGGCAATCACAAGCATGCCACCTCCCACTGATGTGGGCCAGGTGTGTACATTCTTGGACATGGTTGTCTACATGCGCAAGTTTATCCCCAATTGTAGGGAACTAATTGCGCCGCTCACTGAGCTCCTAAACACAAAACAGCACTTACACTGGACCCCTTCCAGGGATCAAGCCTTTGAGATGTTGAAGCAAAGACTTACAACTTTGCCTGTATTGCAATTCCCCAATCAGAACCGCCAATACAAACTCAATACTGATGCTTCTGACAGAGCCATAGGGGGTGTGCTACAAGTGGAAACTGACAAAGGCGCCTTTCTCCCCATGGCCTACAAATCCAGGAAGCTCACCAACTCAGAGAAGTGCTACCTCATACATGATAAAGAGTTAGCAACAGTTGTGCACTGCGTCAAAAAATGGAGTTGTTACCTGGAAGGGGCCACCTTTCCACCCCGCGTCCTGAAAAACCGCAAGTTGCTTCAGTATTTCAATACAAAGCCCCATCTGACTCAACTCCAGGTGGGCTGGGTTGAGCGCCTGTCCCCCTACCAACTACACATTGAATACAAGCCTGGAAAGGCACTTGTCACTGCTGATGCCCTCTCCAGGTTATATGTGGCGTCTATCATGGGGGACAACAGCCTAGACCTGGACTGGCTAATGCTCCACCTACGTCCTGAAGCAGCCTGCTACAAAGGTCTTAACTCCACAACTATCTCCAAATTAAAAGACAACAAAATCTGGTTCACCACTGATGCTGGCAACGTTTGTTGCCAGGCAGAGACTGGGTAGAAGATGCTATACATTCACACCACCCAGCAGGTAGATACTATACTGCATTACCACCACACCTTAGGTCACATCAGAGGTGCAACCTCTTCAAAATAATGAAGCATAAGGTGTGGTGGCATTTTATGCACCAAAACATCTTGTACCTCCTCAAAACCTGTGTGCTGTGCAAAAAAATACGTCAAAATTTTTACCCCCCAAGTCTGTACTGCCCATCAAGGCCATAGAACCCTTTGAGCAGTGGGCCCTCAACATTGTTGGATCTTCTCCCTAATGATAGACTAGGCAAAAGTACATCATTACGGCCATCAATTAATTTACCTGTTGGCTAGTAGCGTGGGCAACCACTAATCACACCGCCACCACAATCACCTGCTTTATTGGTAAAGAAATTGTGGCCTGCTTTGAGCAAACCAAACGTCTCATCACAAATTGTGGACCTAAACTTGTAGGGCATGGCATGAAGGCATACTGCACCAAAAATGCCCTCCAAAGAATAGTCACAGCCCCCTACAACCCTCAAGCCAATGGACATGTAGAGTGTTTAAATGGTTCCTTGGTTCAACTCATTGCCAAGCTCTTGCAGGAACATCTCAACACTATGTGGCCTGAACACCCCTCTGCTTATCTTACAAGCAAGAATCAAAAGAGGCATCAGGTTTAGCCCCAGTGCCTTGGCTTTTGGAACACCCAACAGCTTGACGGGGGGTGGAACAAGGGAAATTACAATCCACAGTTCCCGGGAAACCCCCCTTGCTGCCTACCCCAACCCTGAGCCATTGGCGTGCCAAAGCTTGGGACATTGAACACAAGCTAATTAAGGGAAGTAAAAAACACCTGGAGTCCAGATACACTGTAGATGACCCTGTCTATGCCTTCAACCCCAATTCTGCCAAACTAGAACCCAACCACCTGAGGCCTTTCAAGATAGCTGCAGTTTATGACAACCATACCTATCAACTTGAAGATGTCCAAGGAAACACAAAGAAACTCCATCATGATTGCTTGCACCCCTGCTGCACCATCCCCACACAAAAGTTGTTTGTGTGGACCTTTCCAGATCTCCTGCAAACTCTTATCCTCATGTCTGATGACAAGCAGGGGTCAAGGGGGGTGTTACAACCAAGTCTCCTTCTTTGCCTACTAAAGTATCTTACAATACACAGGGGGCGCTCTAAGAGTAGCCCCTTGATGTATCTAATGACATGGACCAATCCAAAGGCAGCATTGAATTGCAGGCATTTTCTCCTAATTAGGAGTGTTACCACTTCAACCTGCTGATCCCCACACAAGTTATTCCTTGGCTTCAAACCTTATATGGAACATGCCACCCCCTGTGGCCTTGTGCCTTTATCCATATAGTATATTAACTACAATATTCTACAATAAAAATACCTTATTCTATCCATTTCTGTCCTTTCTATTAGACTGTTGTCTTCCCCAATCAAGTACTGAACTCTAATTGGTTCAGTTGCAACAGTTGCCCCAATCAAGGACAGATAAAAAGTTAGATTTAAATTATTAACCCAATAAAATTCATTATATTTTTAGAATGGGATAATTATCATCAAATACATTTAAGAAATATAATTTAAAACTGCTTCATCAAAAGTTTTTTTAAAATCTATTATATATTTGATTGTATATTTTTAGCTTAAATATAAAATATACATCTAAATAAGTGAAGTGTTACTATCAAGTTTGGCAAAGATGAAATAATAATTTATGTATTAATATTTGATTTTATAAATTATATCAAAATATAGAGCTGATATGTAGCTTTAAAATAAGCTATTAAGAATTAAAAATGGCTTAGTATTTACAGAGATATGGTGCTTTTAGTTTTTTATATGTATAAGTGTTAATTTGAATAGATCATGCTGAATCCATACATTTGATTATTATGTGAGCTTAATTTTGGGCAAGTTCCTTAGGTCAAAGTTCCTAAGGTCAAAAGTGCAAAAATTGAAACACTATGTAGGGTGCAAAAATTGAGAATATCAAAGATCAAAGTGCAAAAATTGATTTTCTAGAGGTTAACTTTGAAGCAGAATAAAATATAGTTTATAATATACAGCTATGTATTTTAAAATCTAATCTAGACCAAAGAGATCCCAAGAAAAACATTTCAGCAATAAAAAATATGTTTTAGATAATAAAAATATTCTTAAAATAGCTTTTTTAAAAGAAATTTTATTTTAGTTTCAAAAGTAAAATTAGAAAAGAATTTATATGTAACTGTATTCGATTGAATATAAAATATGAGACTACACAAAAAACTGCTTTATAAACTATAAGTTTAATAAAAAAAGTTAATTTAATTTCCAGCTTATGTAAAGCTATAATAATACTTCAGTATAAGCAAAATAAAGGATTTTTCCTGCATGATACAAGCATATGATTTTAGGTATTTCGGTTTATTAGTGATCTTATTTCAATGATAAAAATTATAGAAGTCTATCATTAAAATAATATAAACTGAATTACTTTCTTATTAAAGCTATACTATACAATTTTATACTTAATAAAAGATATAGTCTTATATCTTATTTATAATAAGTCACACTATTCAAAGATATCAAGAATCTGCCACTTACATATCATAAAATTAAGACTTTATTATTATGTTAAAAACACTGTACTTCCACTAAAAATGATATATATAGAGAAAATTTGCATACCAAAAAGAAACATTTTATACATCTTATTTTACTCTAATACATATAGTAAAAAGATATAGTAGAATATAATTGAGGTTTTAATGGATAGCGGATAATAGAATATAATCAAGGGTTAGAATGGAAAGAGAATAGTAGAAGATAATTGAGGGTTATAATGGAGAGAGAATAATAAAATATAATCAAGGGTTAGAATGGAAAGAGAATAGTAGAAGAGAATTGAGGATAAGAAAGAAAAGAGAAAAGAAAAGAAAAGGAGAAGAGAAGAGAGGAGAAGAAGAGAAGAGAAAAGGCAAAGAGAAGAGAAGAAAAAAAGAAAGTTTTTTTCTACTTGGTATCAGATTTTATAGAATCCACCCTCTTGACAATGCAGAAATTTTTTAAAAGTTTTTTGGCCCCCAGCGCAGCCAAGGGGCCAACAAAACTTTTTTTGAGGAGGAATGAGAGGTGGAAAGGAGAAAATTCAAGAGAGAAACCTCAAAAAAAACCAAGAGCTTATTGCACTTTGATTTAGGCACTTCAATTTCTGCACTTTGTTTTATGCACTTTGGTTTGGGAACTTCAACTGTGTCCCCTGAAATAACATAGGGAAACATAGTACAATATTATATTAATTTAATATTTTTTGAAATTACCTCCAAAACACACCAATTTATTAAATTTGCAATAAAATAAAAACCAACCAAAAAAACCTGTTTCTTTTTTATATATTTAAATATCAGGTCTTAAAAAATCTAAATGAGGAATTTTAAAAGCTTTTATTAATTTTCTTTAAAATTTTATAAGCTTATAAAAAGTGTGACTAAATCTAAAAAGTTGATTTTTGATTTCCTCACTTTTGATTTGAGGAACTTAATAAAACACAATGAATAAAATATTACTTTTTTGCAAAAATTTAATATTAAGTGGTCCTAGTTTTTTGGTACCTTTTTGGATTTCAATTTGACTACTTTTTGATTTCTGCACCCATTAAGAAACTTTATGTAAATTTTTAAATAAATTTTTATGAGATAAAATTTTATTTTTTAAAAACAAAGATCTTATAATAGTCTTTTATATTAATATTTGAACACAAAAATTTAAAAAATTTGCCTAAAGTTAAAAAAAGCTTTTTTAGCTCTTGATTTCTTTTTTTACATATAGAAAAAAATTTTAATTTTGATGTATCAAATATTGAATTGAAGATTTTTTTGCACTTCAATTTTTGCACTTTCAATTTTATCCCCTCTATTCAAAGGGATAAATAAATTCTATTTCAAAAGCCAAATTAAATTAAAGTGTGTTTTAAATTGCATTGATTTGGGCACTTCAAACTTGGTTTTTTGATTTTAGCTTCTAGTAAAAAAATTTTTAAAAAAAGTCAAATATAAGAAAAATATTAAATTTTTTGGGAAAAAAATTTATTAAAAAAAGTGTGGAGATCAAAAAATCCATTGATTTGGAGATTTTGATCTCCACACTTCAACTTTAGACACTTGCCTTTAATTTCAGTATTTCCCTCTACATCTCATCATCTAGAGCAGATTGTCATGGGCATAGTTTTCCTGGGTGTGACTTGGCCAAAGCCCCGCCACCTGGGAAAACCCGGCCCAAAGCCCTGCCCGCTTGCAGCAATTGTAGATTTAAATCTAACAATTGATTGCAAGTGGGTGGTGGCACAGGAAATTGGGTCTGAGTGGGGTGCAGATGTCCCACACCCAATTTTCCCTTCCTTGACCTGCTGGTCAACAAATTCTGACCTCAAAGGAGGTCAGGTAACAGCTTATAGAACCACCATTGGTGGTATCTGCAAGCTGTCCAAATATTGTATTCAAGGAGACATTCTCATCAAGATGTACCCAAAGGCCTTAAGTAACAATTGTTCCCACCAAACTACCTTAGTAATTTGATATTTTACTATAAATAAATATCTTGCCTCAATGATTCACTTATTTCAATATTTCCCAATCAGATTTTTAATAACCAGACTGCTAGATTCTGCCTTCTCACCTCTGCAATTTCCTGGTAATCTTTCTCCTCCTGCTGAAATGATACCTGAAACACGCAAAATTGAATGTGAGCCCATCTATGCTGCTGATTCCTTGACGTTGAGCCAAATTAAGGTCTTCCTGATGTACCTGTGCATAATCTTCTTCCTCACCTTTCCTTATTCACTCTTCAAGGGTTACCATTTCTGAGTAAACACACATTGTCTCCTCCTCATTGGTAATGTCATCCTTGTTTGGGTATACATTCCTCATTTATTCAATTATGACAAGGTCTCACTTGAATTACCCTAACATTATCAAACTACTCCAATTTTGATATATTGTACGGCTGTCAGGATTGACAATTCTTCCTCTCTGGAAACCCAGGCCCTGGAGCAGGAATTGAACCCCAACCCTGGATTCCTTTGGGCCGCCGGGCCTGTGGACTGCAGGACTGCCCACCTGCATTTTTCTGGGATCAAGCCCCCACAAGCTGATACTGAGAATGTTGATTCATGCAGTAAAACAAGCCAAATCAAAGAAATTATTGCACCAAATGGAAGACTAATCACAGCGCCTAATGGAGGTACTGATTTTTCAACTATTGGCTTCATGAACTTGAAGTCTACACCAGCAACCAATCAAGAGCCAATCCAGGAAAGAGGTACAGGCCCGCAGCCCGGTCCCATGACCACAACACTAAAGCAAGATAATCAGGTAGCCAAATTGAGATTCTTGACCAATGAAATAACTCCCAGGCTGAGTACCATTTTGCTGCCTTTGGACCCAAGCACACAGTTCCCCCAACCCTGCCCTTCCCAATGCCCTGATAAACCCCCCATGGAAAATGTTAAGTTTGGAGGTGGGGTACTATATAGACCAAAAGACCCTGCGCTCCAAACTTATTGCCATTTTTGAATAAAGGTTATGTTATTTTGGCTCACACAGCTATTGCCTTATTTTGTATTTGCTGTCTAACAATTCAGTTCAAGATCTCCTGGTCTGCCTGCCCCACCACCTGCTGTTTTCTGTCCTCCTGGTGTATTCTTTGGACCCGTCCACTTTACCAACTATCCTCTGAAGTCTGAATACAAGGAATACACCCCGGAAAAGATACTTGAACTTGATCCTCTGGCCCACATACAATCTGTAATTAGATACAACTGACAAGGCCCGTGGATATTTTCAATGCCCAAGTTGTTCAGAGGGAAATTCAACTATCTCTCTGCTTACAACCTGCCCATGGAACTGCCCTTGACCCCAAAACCTATGCCCGCTTCCTTGCCCAACCTTCCAACCAACCATTCCGGCAAGCTGTTTGGGATTGCATACATCACCCTCACAGGGGTGATTGACACTATAATCCTGTCTGCCAGCCTGTGGTCCTGGGTGAGGAAGTCTGCCTCCTACCTTTTAAAGTTAGCTCCCCTCTTGTGGTGGGCATTGCCCACAAAAAAACCTGGCCCAAGTTACACCTGAAAACAAAGGGCCAGCCACTCAAGACTGGATCCCTGACATTATGGCAATCTTTATTAAACCTGGTACCCTGAGCCCCAAGATGTTGTTATTTCTTAGGGCATCTTGTATGCTGTTGCTATTGATAATCACTTATTACACCTATAAGATGACCACAAACCTGATCTCTTCCATGTGGAAGAATGCAAATCTTAATGACCCAAAGAGAACCAACTCCAATACTGCTGACGCTAACAAAGCTCCATCCTCCCAAGTGCAAAACGTGATTGTGAATCAGTCTCTCACAAAGGTAAAGATGCCTCAGATGGGGAAGCTCACGCTTGAGGAAGCTAGACGCGCCATGACAGTCCTCTGCCTGGATTTCCATATCAATGCCCCCTCTTAGGCCAGTGACACCAAGAAAATCCTTGGGGTTGCTTCAATGCTATTGGGGACGCCTTGGACTGGTTCAGCAAGGTCACAGCTTAGGATGTAGAATTCTACTTAGACTACACCAAGTTTATGGCTGAGTTAATGACCACTGGGGAAGATTGCAACAGTAGATAATACGCCCTGAACTCCCTGCTAGAAATTTGACAAGGTCCCTGACCCATCCAAGCGTATATTGACAAATTCCTCAAACTGAAAACCTGCACCCAACTTGAGGACAAACTGGCAGCCATTATCTTCCAAAAGGGTGTCAACCTAGTAATAAAGGACCTGTTGAAGCACCATCCGCCCACCCTCAGCCTAGATAAGCTAATTCCCCTGTTTTCAAGGGCCTTAGCATGAACCAAGAGAACACTGGCTCCTCCCAGACCCGCCAACCCCAAACACCAACCCCCAACAGAGCAGGGATGACCACTGAAGAGCTCCAACAACACTACTGCAAAGGACTCTGCTTCCACTGCCACAAGGCAGGCCACTTGACCAGAGCCTGCCCTAAGAAGAACACTGCCCCAATCTCACTGGTGCAAATAAATCCTTCTTCCCAGTCTTAAAAATTCATCCAAGTGACCATAGAAGTAGTGGGGAACAAGCGCAAGATTGAAGTCTTTATTGATACAGGAGTGGATGAAAGTTTTATTGACGCCAGCCTAGCAGAGGAATTAGGCTTGACAGCCTCAGAGCGCAGTCTATAAATAATCATGGGAAACAGCTCCTTGGACACCGGCTATGAGTGTGAAAAAGAACTCCTGTTGATCATTGGACACAATGCATACTTGTTGTCCCTGATCCTCTTGCCAGGACTACCCCACCCCCTTATACTGGGTGACTCCTGGTCCGACAGACATGGCCTGATCCTGAACTATTGTGAGCAAACCGCCATGTTGGTCTGACCATAATCCTGTGACACTGTTCCTTTTTGCATGAGCCATGACCAACCCCCTATCAACAAGCTCTTGACCATGAAGATAGAACCTAGCGTTGAGATACTGCCTACCCCCTACAGAGATGGAACCATGTGTTTAGAGAAGAAGCAGCCACAAAACTACCCAGCCATTCAATCTACAACCACGCCATAGACCTATTACCAGGGACTCAATTGTACCACGGCCCCATCTACAGCTGTAACCACCGCAAGCAAGTGGCCTTGAAAGCATACCTTGAGTATATGACAAAAAAGGGTTCATCCAGGTGTCAAAAGCCCCCTGCTTGTTGCCTATGCTGTTTGTAGGGGAAAAAGATGGTGGGATGTGTCCATGCGTGAATTATCAAAAACTGAAAAACATTACAGTGAAGAACCTCTACCCCATCCCCAATGCCAACAATCTCTGTGATGTACTGAATGGAGCCCAGGTGTACTCAAAAATTGACCTTCAAGATGTGTTCAACCAAATCCAAATCAAGGATGGAGACAAGTACAAGACGGCCTTCAAAACCTGATATGAGCTGTACAAGTACCTTGCAATACCCTTTGGCCTCTGCAACGCCCCCAGCACTTTCCAAAGGATGATCAACACTGTCCTAGGGAAATACCTTGACTGTTCTTGTGTGGCATATCTGAACAACATTCTCATCTACAGCAGGACTCACAAGGAACACCTGCACCACCTGGACCTTATACTAGAGAAACTCTCCTGAGCAAACTTACATGCTAAGCTTAAGAAATGTAAATTCTTTCAGTCTGAAGTTGAATTCCTGGGATACATAGTGAAGACTGGTGTCTTTGCCATGGCACAGGATAAAGTAGAAGTAATAACATCTTAGCTGGTTCCCAAAAGCAGAAAGAATGTGAGAAGTTTTTTGGGCCTGGCAAATTATTGCAGGGATTTCATCCAAAAAAATTTCTCACATTACCCTCCCCCTGACCCGCCTTTGCTCTGATAAGGTCACCTTTTCCTGGACTCTGGAATTTACCACTGCCTTTGAAACCTTTAAACTTGCCTTCACCTCTGCCCCTGTCCTGGCCATGCCAGATCCCTCCAAACCTTTTGTTCTGGAAACCAACGTGTTGGACTTTGCGGTAGGCAGGATCCTTCTTCAGGAAGGAGGGAATAGTATGCTACATCCTGTAGCATATTACTCCAAGAAGATGCTACCCACAGAAGGGAACTACCTGATATATGACAAGGAGATGCTAGCCATAATGAAGATCCCAAAACATTGACACTGATACCTATGTGGCGCTGAATATCCAATAAAGGTCCTGACAGACCACAAGAACTTGGTCTACTTCTTCAAACCATGCCATCTTAATCAACAACAAGCAAGATGGGCCTTAGAACTGGCTGACTACACTCTGATCATAGACTACAAGCCAGGGAAGATGAACGTGGTACCCAATGCCCTAAGTAGAAGAACTGACCTGATACCTACCCATCTAGAAACCTGCAACCACAACACCCAAGTCCTCTTGGACACAGCAAGCCTAGGCATTCACCAAGGATTAATTAAAATCAGAGCCAGCAAACCAGAAGTACTAAGGACCCAAACACTAGACAAGTTCATCAAGACCTTGATCTTTGACCTCTTCAAATCCTTGGATAGCACCCACTACCAAAAAGGGTACTCATTGAAGGGAGCCACACTAATGCTCCACAACAGGATCTTTTTACCAGAAGGGGACATCAGAACCAATGTCTTGATAGACTACCACAATTCTGAGATGGCAGGACACTCAGGTAGGCTCAAGACCCTCCAGAGCATCAGAAGGAACTTTGCTTGGCCAAAAATGGATCAAGATGTAAGCGCATACCTAGAGGGGTGTGAGACCTGTAGCCAGACCAAAAATTTCAGAAATAAACCTGAAGGACTTCTAAGACCCTTGAATATACCCATGGACCTTGGAGATCTGTCTCCATGGGCTACATTGTGGAACTGCTGCCATTCCTCTTGTACAATACAATCCTGTTCATGGTAGACTGCTTCACCAAGACGGCATACTTTGTACCAACCACATCCTCACGCAACACGAAACACCTGAGGAAATCATCCCAGACAGAGGACCCCAATTCACGTCAAAATACTGGACACAGGTGATGAAAGGCTTAAGAATCAAGTGATGTATATCTACCTCTTACCACTCACAGACAGACGGCAAAACTGAACAAACAAACCAGATCCTTGAACAATATCTTTGATGCTATGCCAACGCTGATCAGGACAATTGGGCCAAAATGTTCCCCATGGCCCAGTTTGCCTACAACAGTAAGGACCACGCCTTCACAGGCATGTCACCATTCAAAGCCAACTATGGATATGACCCCACCTGGGACCCCCAGATTGGCAAAAAGGAATCAAACACCACTGGGCACTCATGGATTGAACAGATTCACGACACAAAAAAACATGCTTGACCAACCTGAACCGTGCAGTGCAAACATACAAAGCCTTTGCTGACCGCAAACAAATTCCAGGCCAACCCTTACAAGTTGGAGACAAAGTATACCTAGACTCCTGGAATGTACCCCTGCACGTGCCCTGCAGGAAATTAGCTCACCAAAGAAGTGGCCCCTACAAGATCACCAAACTAGTTGGTGAGGTTACCTTCAAGCTAGACCTACCCCCCTCCTGGAAGATTCATGATGTGTTCCACCACTCCCTGTTGTTCAAACAAGATGGGAATTAGCTCCCCCACCAACGGATTAAGACAGCCCCCCCACCCATCCAAACAGGCTGTGCTGAGGAATATGAAGTTGAATACATACACGACAACCAAACTCACTGCCAAAAACCCCAGTATTATGTCAAGTGGAAAGGATACCCACTAGAAGAAAGTACTTGGGAACCACTGAGCAACCTGACTAATGCCAAAGGAAGCCGTCCAACTCTATCTGAACAAGAAGAATCAGAAGGGAGGGCCCTTGGGGGAAGAAGGGGATGGTGTCAGGATTGACAATTCTTCCTCTCTGAAAACCCGGGCCCTGGAGCAGGAATTGAACCCTGACCCTGGATTCCTTTGGGCCACTGGGCCTGTGGACTGCAGGACTGCCTGCCTGCGTTTTTCTGGGATTAAGTCCCCACAAGCTGATACCAAGAATGTTGACCCATGCAGTAAAACAAGTCAAACCAAAGAAATTATTGCACCAAATGGAAGACTAATCACAGCACCTAATGGAGGTACTGATTTGGCAACTATTAGCTTCATAAACTTGAAGTCTACACCAGTGACCAATCAAGAGCCAATCCAAGAAAGAGGCATGGGCCCGCAGCCCGGTCCCATGACCACAACACTAAAGCAAGATAATCAGGTAGCCAAATTGAGATTCTTGACCAATGAAAGAACTCCTGGGCTGAGTGCCATTTTGCTGCCTTTGGACCCAAGCATCCAGTTCCCCTGGCCCTGCCATTCCCAATTCCCTGATGAGCCCCCCATAGAAAAAGTTAAGTTTGGAGGTGGGGTACTATATAGACCAAAAGACCCCACGCTCCAAACTTACTATCATTTTTGAATAAAGGTTATGTTATTTTGGCCCACACAGCTATTGCCTTATTTTGTATTTTCTGTCTACCAATTCAGTTCAAGATCTCCTGGCCCGCCTGCCCCACCACCTGCTATTTTCTGTCCTCCTGGTGTACCCTTTGGACCTGTCCATTTTACCAACTATCCTCTGAAGTCTGAATACAAGTAATACACCCCAGAAAAGATACTCAAACTCAATCCCTTGGCCCACATACAATCTTCAATTAGATACAACCAACAATGTTATGGTAGAAAACCAACTGGAGGGGATAGTACACCCTTGTAAAACCCAAAATCAGCAAAGAACCGCAGCCAAACCCCTGAAAGAAATAGACAACTTGAATGCCATCATAGACAAAAAATGGGTCAAAGCTGGGGTAGCCCAAATAGCCCTCAAAAATCTGGACCTGCCTTATTTTTCCCCAAATAATTATGACAAAAAAATTATGTGGTATACGTTATTTGGGGATGGCAGCGCTTGATCTACTGGTCACCAGAATTTCTCAAATTATGACGTCACCAACTTGAATCCCAAGACAGGACCACCAACTGCTGAAAATATTCTTGCCAGCTAATCAGAAGCCGCAGAATCCCCCCTGCCCCATCCTAAACTCCTTTAAGACTTCCCCCTCTCCCCTCTAGAAACTTGTTTCTAGATAGCTTAATTTAACACAAAATAAAAGGAAAGTTTCTCAAAATGATGGCTCATTTGGGGATGTTTGCCCCCCTTCTCAAAAGATTAGCCTCTGTGGCTGTCAAGGTGGCCATAGATTCCATGGCTGCCACCTGGCCTGCTCTTTATATGTCAACTCCATCTGATTCTCTCTCAAATTTACCCCTGCAAATTACTTGCCTATTGACAATTTCCATCTCAATCTTTTGTTACACCACCGTTGGGTCCAAGATTTTGAAGCCATCCTCCCAATTTGGTATCCTGCTTGTCAAGAAACTTACAATTTGTCTGTTATACCCTCATTGTATCTCCTTGAATCATGCTGCATACCATTTTGCCTTAACATTATCTAGAAACCTATTTTTATGCCTTGCTCTTGCCATTTACTTTTTGTTAGCCCAGTTAATTTCCAAAATCTTATCATATCCTTCTACAACTGTTTGGTTCATGATAGCCACCAGTTTTAACACTGGTGTCATGTTATGGATTGTTTTGAAGTGAGGGATGCATTTGCTTTAAAAATGCTACCAATTCATGGCAAGCATGTGGAGCCTTGATTGGCCCTCTTACCTTTTTTGCTCTTCAATCCTGGCCCCCCAGCTGAACTTGTCTGTGTTCTATCCCAGGCTTTAGGGGGGCCCAAATTCTCATTCCCTAGTACCTTGGTAGCCTCCCGCTGTTGCATTGCCGATGCTTTACACCAGTTGACGGATCCTGTGTTGCGCTGGCTAGTTGACACCCTCTCCAAACATCCTGCATTGTTTGACAATATCTCACCTATGGCAATCACTCTGGACGTGTTGATGCAACCAACAATACCCTGGCCCTTCTATCTCTTGTTCTTTTGTCTTCACCAGGGCCAGCAGCTGCTGGGCAAATTTCTCACTCTCTTCCAAGAGGCAGCCCAGAACGTCACCCTACCTGAATCCGCTAAACTTGCTGCTCTCAAAGTGGCGTTAGATTTGACAGGGGCTGACTTACCTCTGTGGTTCAAACCCGTTGGCTTGCTCCAAGATTTGATTTGGTAATTACGCAACTACACAACAAGTAAGACTAACCAGCTCAACGAGATCAATTCCAGTCATTCAGCTTTAATTTCTACTAATTTAAACACCTTGGATGAAGCTCATAGTTTAGAAATTTTTGCTTCAAATCTCACCTGTGTCCTCACCTATTTGCTCAAATCACTCCCAAGCTAAAGCAGCTAAGAACGTAATCATTGATAGCCCTGAGAAACAAACCACACAATATGAATTAAAACAGATCCAGAACTTGGACTCCACTCAAGCTACTGCTAATACCCTCTGTATCTTGGATTCTGTAAAAACACACCACTATGCCAAAGGAACGCCCCCAGTAGATGGTGGAGATTATGCTCTTCACAGATTGCTGCAAAAGTTGTTCTCCTTCAATAGTCTGTCCAATGTGACTATTGGGGGCATGGTGAGTCCCCCTCTTATTTTTCAGATGATTCACTCTTTGATTACCAGCGTAGCCCTGTCACTCCTAGATCCTTATCTATGTGTATCAGTTGTGACAACCCTGTCCTACCTCAAAGCTTTTCTCTGTCAACTGTCTTAGGGGCCTTGAATCTGTCCCCAGCTTCTTGTATCAAGGATCCCTTGACACTGTTTGACGCTGACCCCCCCCTGAGCCAAACTCCCCCTGGGTTTATCCCCCTCCATGTTCTCTGCTGATTCTATCAATAAAGAGTTTTCTGGGTACTTCTTGCTTTCAGTTAGCTTCCTCTTCTATGCCTCTCTTTCTGTAGTTCACACACTAGTAGACACCAGCGCCAAAGTTAATTTCATAAGTATTGGCCTGGTAGAAAGACTAGGACTGGATTTAGTTCTGGGAGTTCTGGTTAAAGGGGGGAATTCCACTACTCACTGCTCTCTTGATGTGTCTAAACCATTGGTGTTTAGTGTTGAAAACCACACATTTACTGAGAGGTTTTGTGTGATCAAAGACCTAGTATACCCTGTTATTTTGGGCATAGAATGGTGGAGAAAATACAATGTTGCCTCCCACCTCAAGGCCAACTCACTCCTCCTCACCTTGCCAGCTGGGGTCTCCTTCTCCTTGCCCCTTCTGGATGCTTCCTTGTGCAATAATGATTCTAGTCTAGCACTATGTGACCAGATCACCCCACTTGCCGCTTCAAGCCTGTTACCTCCATGCATAAGCCATCTGGAAGCTGTTTTTTACCCTGCTAGGGCTGATAGACTGCCTAAGCATACCCAGTTTGACTTCTCCTTTTGCCTCACAGTTGACTTAGTAAAGATCAACTTCCCCATCTACCCTCTCACCCTCCCAGAAGAGGATGCTCTCAATTTGTGGATCAATGAAATGCTCCCCAAAGGATGGATTATCCCCTCTACTTCCCCAGTATGTGCTCTGCTGTTATTTGTGGAGAAAGCTGACGGGTTGTTACGCCTGTTTGTTGACTATGACCTGCTAAATAATGTGACAGTTCCAGATCTGTACCCTACTCCACTAGAACCCCAGATTTCCAGGTTTGTGGAGAAGGCTAGAGTTTTCTCAAAATTAGACTGTATGAACGCCTTCAATCAGTTGCGTATCAAAGAGGGTCAGGAATGGTTAACAGCCTTTCAATGTTGGAGAGGCATATTCTAATTCAATGTCATGCCTTTTGGGCTGAAGAACGCTCCAGCTTGCTTCCAGTGGTTAATAGACTCCACATTGGGGGACCTTGTAGGCACGTGTGCAGTAGCATATGCTGATGATATTCTTGTTTACTCCCCGTATGAAGAGTCCTATAAGCTACACCTGACTCAAGTCCTCCAGAGGCTCTTAGATGCTGATTTAATCATTAAGCTGAGTAAGTATGCCTTCTTCCAGTAGTCAGTACCCTTTCTAGGAAACATCATTCTTAAAGACGGTCACTCTATTATGCCAGATAAAGAGGCCGCCATCAGGGACTGGAAAACCCCTAGCACACTCACTGAACTTTGTAACTTCTTGGGCACCTGCACGTTCCTGAAGAATTTCACCCCCCACTTATTGGAACAGGCAGCCCCTCTCTACAAAGCCCCATCACTGAAAGCTTTCTCATGGTCCAAGGAATGTAACAATGCCTTTGAATCTGCCAAAGCTCTATTTCTCTCAGCCCTGGTGCTACAGCACGCCAACCACAATTGCCCCTTTATATTGGCTTGTGACGCCTCCAACTTTGCCATCACAGTTGCGCTACTTCAAGAAGGAAGCAAGGGCTTAGAACGCCCAGTAGGTTACTTTTCCCATAAGATGTCCCCTGAAGAGCTGAATTACATGATTTATGACAAGGAACTCATGGCAGTGGTTGAAGGTCTGGCTCACTGGCAACACCATTTACAGGGAGCTAAACACAAAGTGATAGTGCAAACCAATCACAAGGCCCTTCTATACTATCAAGCACCACGCCTCCTCATGCCATGTCAATCTTGTTGGTCCATCAAACTAGCCTGCTTTAGGTTCTCCTATGAATTCATCAAAGGCAAGGACACTCACTTAGCTGATGCATTGAGCCAGAACCCAGCCTTTTACCCAGATTCCTCAGAGGTCTGTGAGTGGAACACACACACAATGATACCCATTGAGCAGGTAAAAAGGGACCCAGAAACCCCACTGTCCTGGCAGTGATCACAACGTCCACAGATACCCCAGCAACTACCCAGGACCCCCTCATCCCAGAAGGCACCTCTTTGGCCACAAACAACCCCCCATCACAAGAGCAGCTGACCTCAGAAGGGTCCCACCCACCTCCACCATTCCTTAACCCCCAGCTTCTGCTCCCCAGTGAGGAAGCACAACCCCTTCATGGTCAAATCCTCCTTGTGCAGCCCCTGTCTGCCTCATATCCTAAACTAATCAAGCTTGCCTTAGATAACAGGAGCTCCACACCACTAGGTTATCAGTAGAACAAGGGTGTGCTTCTCCACCAAGGCTTGTGGTGGGTCCCAGAAGGCCCTCTGCAACTACAAGTCATCCAGGCCCATCATGACTCCCTAGAGGCGGGTCATCCTGGCAAGACTAAGACAATAGAGTTGATCCGCCGCTCATATAGCTGAAAAGGCATCACAGCCAATGTGGCTTGGTACACCAAGGGCTGCCTCACCTGCTGCAGAGCCAAACCAAGCAGATTAGCTAAAGCAGGCCTCTTAGCTCCCCCCACAGAAGCTGACAGCCCCTGGACGTCCATCTCTGTGGATTTCATTGTACAACTCCCCCCTCTTGAGGTTATGACGCCATCATGGTAGTGGTTGACCGCTTTACCAAATTCTCACACTTCATTCTGTGTGATACCAAAGTAACAGCAGTTGACACCGTTTGCCTTTTCATTGACAATGTGTTTGCACTACACGGCCTACCCCAAGAGATAATCAGTGACCGTGGACCCCAGTTTACAGCCCAGTTTTACAAAGGGTTGATGGAAAACTTAGGAATACAACCATGTTGCTCAACTGCTTTCCACTCCCTTCAGATAGGCAAACAAAACAAGTGAACCAAACCTTGGAGACTTATCTCAGGTATTACTCCACATCACACCATGACAATTGGGCAGACCTCCTCCCCTTAGCACAGTTTGCATATAACAACTCAGCCCACACCTTGACAGGAGTCTTGCTCCTCTATGCATCATACATTTATAACCCCACATTCAATGTAGGCCCTTGTCCTGCATCCCTTACCCAGGCTGCAAACAACTGGGCTATCCAAATCAGGAAAGTCCAGGCAGAGCTGAAGCTTACTTTGGCGTCCTCTGTGAGAGTTTACAAGGAATACGCAGACTTTAAGAGAAGGGAAGTGTGAGAATTGGGGAGCAGGTTAAGAGGAAATAAAACCAAGCTCTCAACCACAATAAAATTGCGGTTTCAGCAACAACCAAAAGATTGCTGCCAACAATTCCTGGGAGGCCAAAGGTGAGAAGGAATCAACTGAACACCAAAAGCAACAGGCAGAACCAGAAGGCCAAACTAAACTAACAAATTTCAAACTTTATTAGAGTAGAGAATGATGAAGCAAGGTCTTTTACAACACTTGCATTCATTTAAGGGATGTGATAGGATTAGGGTGGTAGATTGAATATCACAAACCAATTGACCAATGATATGAGTGGATACAAATACATTTCTTGAGGCAGGAAGATCTTGACAAATTTTGAATGGACGTAGTTGAAAGGAAAACTGAATCAACTAACATCAGGAATATGCTTTGGATGCAATTACCACTGCTTCTGGCCTCTCTTGCACATGATATTTAACCAGAGGTGTCTCTTGGGTGAGTTAGGCGGGGGCATCTTCAGAATAATTCTAAAATATTAAATTGATGGCCTTTCTTGGGCTTTTTCAGTAACCTTTCAGATAAATATTCAAACATAATTTGGTAGAAATTCCCAAGCATTTGGCAGGAATTGAAGTGGAGGCCTAAGGGGGAGGTGTAACTTTACAGGAAGGCCCATCTTACCAACCAGGAGACCTGGTGATGCTAGACACCCAGAACATTTGCCTCAAGGTCCCATGCCAAAAACTGGGCCCCAAAAGAATTGGTCCCTTTAAGGTTACCAAGAAGGTTGTCCCAGCTGCATACCACCTCAACCTACCTCCTGCCATCTCTATCTATCCAGTCTTCCACAAATCTCTCCTGACCTGATATACTGGCCCTGTTCCCTCTCATCCTGAACCCCTACTAGTTGATGGGGACCTCAAGTATGAGGTTGAAGCCATAGTGAGTTCCAAATATCACAAGCGCTTCCTCTGATAGCTAATAGCCTGGAAAGGTTTCCCAGAATCAGACTATAGTTGGGTCCCAGCCAAAGAATGTGGCCATTGCTCCCAACTGATAGAAGAATATCATGCCAAATTCCCTGATGCCCCTGGCCCCCCACCTAAACCAAAAGTCACCTCAGAGACCACCACCCTCTGTGCCATGAAGTTATCAAACCCCCACAAGAACTATGCCCTAGCCAACGTGACCTCAGGTGGCATCCCCCCTGTCAAAAGAGAAGAGGGTGATGTTACAGTAGAAAATCAAATGAAGGGGATAATACGCCCTCGTAAACCCTGAAATCAGTAAAGAACCATGGCCAAACCCCTGAAAGAAATAGACAACTTGAATGCTGTCATAGACAAAAAATGAGTCAAAGCTGGGGTCGCCCAAATAGCCCTCAAAAATCTGGACCTGTCTTATTTTTCCCCAAATAATTATGACAAAAAAATTACGCGGTACACGTTATTTGGGGATGGCAGCGCTTGATCTACTGGTCACCAGAATTTCTCAAATTATGACGTCACCAACTTGAATCCCAAGACAGGACCACCAACTGCTGAAAATATTCTTGCCAGCCAATCAGAAGCCGCAGAATTGCCCCTGCCCCATCCTAAACTCCCTTAAGACTTCCCCCTCTCCCCTCTAGAAACTTGTTTCTAGATAGTTTAATTTACTGCAAAATAAAATGAAAGTTTCTCAAAATGATGGCTCATTTGGGGCTGTTTGCCCCCCTTCTCAAAAGATTAGCCTCTGTGGCTGTCAAGGTGGCCATAGATTCCATGGCCGCCACCTGGCCTGCTCTTTAAATGTCACCTCTATCTGATTCTCTCTCAAATTTACCCCTGCAAATCACTTGCCTATTGATAATTTCCATCTCAATCTTTTGTTACACCACTGTTGAGTCCAAGATGTTGAAGCTGTCCTCCCAATTTGGTATCCTGCTTGTCAAGCAACTTACAATTTGTCTGTTATACCCTCATTGTATCTCCTTGAATCACACTGTGTATCATTTTGCCTTAACAGACAAGGCCCGTGGATATTTTCAACACCCAAGTTGTTCAGAGGGAAATCTAACTATCTCCCTGCTTACAACCTACCCATGGAACTGCCTGTGACCCCAAAACCTATGCCTGCTTCCTTGCCTGACCTTCCAACTGACTGTTCTGGCAAGCTGTTTGGGATTGCATACATCACCCTCACAGGGATGATTGACACTATAATCCTGGCCGTCGGCCCGTGGTTCTGGGTGGGAAAGTATGCCTCCTACCTTTTAAAGTTAGCTCCCCTCTTGTGGTGGACATTGCCCACAAAAAACCCAGCCCAAGTTACCCCTGAAAATAAAGGGCTGGCTCAAGACTGGATCCCTGACAAAGGCCTGCGCATATTTGTTGTTATATCATTCTCTTGCATCATAGATATCTAAGTGGTGACATCCACAATGCTTATTACTTCATTTTGGAGTATTTTGCAGTGATTTTCTTTCCCCTGTTATACACATCCTTTGCAAAGATAGAGATCATGCAAACTTGCTGTACTCTACTCTCACGCCTCAAATTATGGCAGCCTGCTCCTAGCCTTCCATTCCCTTTGTTAACTACTGCAAGAGAAATCTTTGCACTGACTGAGGAATGGATTCAGAATGGTTTCCCTCAGAAGCTTCAGAACTTTTTACTAAAACAAGCAGAACCTTAATCCTGTGAGTGGTGTTTATCTATTCTTGAACAAGCACCCAATTCCATTGATCATGTGTCTACCCCAATTCCTTTGGTGACCTGCCAAGCTCCAACATCTTCCTCCTTTCTTGACTACAAAACCTGTTTCTCAATTTCCCAAGGTCCTCAACCTCTACCCTTACACCTCAAGCAGTTACAGGTCAATACCAAGAAATAATCACTCCAAAAAAGTGCTAAGCTTGCGGCCCTCTATCTCAGCCTTGACTGCACCAGTCAAAGCTTGTCACCTTGGTCACATTCTTCTGCTTCTGTCTCTGATATGATATAACGCCTCCTGCAAGCAGTCAGTGGCAACCTGGTGACATTCCAACAGTCCACACAGCCTCTGTTGTTAGAGGCCCCTTCAATGCTGAATTTTTTAAAAGGTCAACAGGAACCAACCACGTCACAAGGGCCCCTATCCTCTGAGGTTTCTGAATCTCTTGTGTCTTCAGCCTCCCCTCTAGCTATAGTTCCTCTCAGCAGCCTGTCTCCTCAGGGCATTCCTACCTTGGCTGCACTCTCCTTCTATGAAATTGACGGCTCTAACTCTATCCTAGTAAACTTAAACTCTACTGACTCCCAAGTGCCCACTTCAGGTAACACTACCAATGCCTATAAACTTATACACTTCAACCAGAACTGTCCATTGCTATGCGCCAAGGCTCAAGCCATTGTGGATCTTCATGTTGCCACTTGAATGAGGTTGTGCCTTCACCTTGCCTCAAGTCTATTGTCATTGAACCTGTTATTGATCAACCCTTTTTAGCCTTGAATGAGGACCTGTTATCCATTAAAACAGCCCCTCAACTCCAGGTATAAATTGATTCCAATTGCTCCCCTCTATCAAATAAAACAAAGAAGGGATATTTTTTGTTTCATTGTTCCTTTGCGTCCACATCACATCTAAAAAAAGCTGTAGCTTTAGTAGATACTGGTGCCACCAACAACTTCATTTCAAAAGATCTGGTTGACAAGCTAGGTTTGGAATATAATCCTGATGCTCTGTGCAAAAGAGGGGTATCCAATGTCTTCTGTTCATTTAGACTACGCTGTCTACTATACTTTTCTATCACTGATCATACCTTTGTTGCTGACTTCACAGTGGCAAAGCACCTGAAATACCCAGTGATCCTAGGCGTGGAATGGTGGCAGGAGCACAATATCACCCCAATCCTCAAAGATAACCTACTGAGGATTGCTCATCTTGCCATAATTTCCTTGGGGGTACCAATGATCCCATTTGGAAAAGAAGCTCCTCACATCTCAATGTTGGTCTCAACAGCAGCAAAACACGCCACATTCTTTGATGACCTACCTTTATGCCTCTCCCACTTACATGCAGCCTTTGATTCTAAGCTGACTATGGTCTCCCTGCACACTCACAATTTGACTTTTAGTTTAAGCTCACTGTTGATTTGGTAAAAGTAGCTTCTCTCATATATTCCTTGAACCTAAAGGAGGAAAAATGCTTAGAAAAATGGACAAAGAACATGGAAACCAAAGTACAGATCTTTAGGAAATCTTCTCTTATATGCTCTTCACTGCTGTTTGTTCAAAATTCTGATGG
Source organism: Entomophthora muscae (assembly GCA_014839935.2). Taxonomy (NCBI): domain Eukaryota; kingdom Fungi; phylum Entomophthoromycota; class Entomophthoromycetes; order Entomophthorales; family Entomophthoraceae; genus Entomophthora; species Entomophthora muscae. The sequence continues at coordinate 42,548 of QTSX02005172.1, forward strand.
ATCATTACACCCCTGTGTTTATTTTGGCAACCTGAGCAATGTGACTGTAACTGACCCATACCCCATGCTCATTGAGTCTTAGATCTCCAGGGAGGTGGAGAAAGCTAGTATATTTTCAAAGCTGGACCTCTTAAATGCTTTCAATCAGATTTTCATCAAAGAAGGTCAGGAATGGCTCACCGCTTTCAGGACTAAGAAAGGCATCTTCAGTACCAAGTCATGCCCTTTGGTCTAAAAAAATACCCCAGCAGTCTTCCAGAAGATGATCAATGCAGCCTTGGGTGACATCATTGGGAACTGTGCTATTGCATACATGGATGACATCTGATTATACTCTCTGGATGAGGAGTCTCATGCCACCCACCATCATGCTGTAGTGAAAAGGATCCAAAAGGCCAATCTTGTCATCAAACTGAGCAAATGTGAATTTTTTAAGATTAAGGTTTCTTTTTTAGGAAATCTGATCTTGGAGAAAGGCCATGACATTTCCCCTGACAAGGAAGCTGCAATAAAGAATTAGCAGACCCTGACAAAAATTACCCAACTCTTCAGTTTCCTGGGAACGTGCAACTTCTTGAAACGCTTCACCCCCCTACTTGTCAGAAACAGCAGCCCTCCTTTATGCTGCTAGTGAGAAAAGAACTCTGAAATGGTCCACATGATGCAATGCTGCGCTCAATGCTGTTAAGAACATCATGTGTTCAGCAACCATGCTCTGCCATGTTGAGCCTTCAAACCCTTCATCTTAGCCACAGATGCCTCCAAATTTGCCATTGCCTTGGTTCTTCTACAAACTGCTAATGATAGACTAGAATACTCTATGGGCTATTTCTCTAGGAAAATGAGATATGAAGAGCTCAGCTACATGATCTATGACAAGGAGTTATTAGCAGTAGTAGATTCTATGAAATACTTGCAGCATCACCTTCACTCAGCCACACACCCATTTACAGTAAGTACATACCACAAAGCCCTACTGTATTACCGGGAACCTTGTTTCTTAACTGAACGTCAGACCAGATGGTACAAAGTTATATTCAAGTTCAAATTCCAATACAAGTTTATCAAGGGTATTGATAACCATCTGACAGACTCCCTCAGTTGTAACCCAGCATTCCTGCCAGACGTTAAGGCTGAACAAGAATTCAATACAAAGGTCATGATTTCCCCCAGTGCCATTATATCCTCTCCCCCCATGGAAACAATCTGCACCCTAAGTTACCAAGAACCTGTCAACCCAGACTTTTTAGCTATAGTTAAGTTTCTGCATTCTTTAGATAAACAGTACCCCCAGTTGTTTAAGTTGGCAAGTCAATCTACTCCCCACACCTGCTACAGTTCTGAAGACAGTACCATACTTCACAATGATTGCCTGTGGGTACTTGGTGGTGATATTTTCCTGAAAGTCATCAAGGCCCACCATGACAACATATTGGTTAGTCACCGAGGGAAAAATAAGACCATAGAGATAATCCATAGACAATTTGATTGGAGAGGTCTCATATCAGACGTAGCTAAGTACTTGAAGGGCTGTGTGGTTTGTCTAAGGTCAAAGCCCTCACATCTCAAACAGACAGGTCTACTGGTCCCCCTACAAATTCCAATTGGTCCACAGGTATCTCTGTCTGTTGATTTCATAGTAGAACTTTCTCCATCAAATGGTTATGATGCAATCATGGTAGTAGTAGATTGTTTCATAAAGATGAGTCATTTCATCCCCTGCCAAACCACAATCACATCAGTCAAGATGGCCAAACTGTTTGTTAACAATGTCTTTGCCCACCATGAAATCCCCCAAGTGATCATAAGCAACAGAGGTCCCCAATTCACAGCACAATTCTGGTAGGAATTTTCCAGACTCCTAGGTATTAAGTTATGCAGATCAACAGCCTACCACCCCCCAATGGCCAGACAGATAGGATGAATCAATGTTTGGAAACATTTCTTAGATGCTGCTCTAACGCTGAACAAGATAACTGGTCCCAAAACATACCAATAGCCCAGTTTGCTTACATTAATGCACCACACTTCTCTTCTAATGTCTCCCCATTCTACGCAAATTATGACTACATCCCCAATATAACTTTGGCTCACTCTCAGGTAGCAAAGTAAAATTAGCATCCTCACAGGCAGCGGCTTTAAAAAATCCACAAAGAAGTCAAAGTGTCCTTAACTCATGCCGTGACAACTTACAAGGCTTATGCAGACATAAAAAGAAGAGAGGGTCCAGCGTTCAAAAATTGGCAATCAAGTACTGGTTAACTCCCAGAATATGTAGCTAAAAGTACCCTGCCAGAAGCTAGGTCCCAAAAGGGTAGATTCATTCAGAATCTTAAAGAAGATTGGATCTTCAGCTTACAAACTGTACCTCCCTCCCTCCTTTCACATCTTCAGCACATTCTATGAATGCCTTTTAACTAAGTATGAAGGTCTCCCTGTATCTACTCCTGACCCCATAATGATGAATGAACAACTGGAATATGAACTGAAATTAATAATTGCATCCAAACTGTCCCACAAGCCTCTGTAAACCCTAGTACCCTGAAAGGGATACCCAGCCTCAGAAAACTGTCAGATCTCCCACTGCAACCTCACTCACGCCCAAGAGATGCTCCAGGAATTTCACAAGAACAATCCCCAAGAAGTAAGTCTGGTAAAGGCCACCCTAGCTGCCATGAAGCTCCCTTCTGCCCACAAGAACTATGCACTGGCAGCAATCCCAGGAGGCAGAAAGTCCCCGTTAACAAAGAAGGAGATTAATGACATGGTCATAGTTTTCCCAGGTGTGGCTTGGCCAAAGCCCCACCACCTAGGAAAACCCAGCCTGCTTGCAGAAATTGTAGATTTAAATCTAACAATTGATTGCAAGTGGGTGATGGTACAGGAAATTGGGTCTGAGTGGGGCGCGGATGTCCCACACCCAATTTCCTCTTCCTTGACCTGCTGATCAACAAATCCTGACCTCAAAGTAGGTCAGATAACAGCTTACAGAACCACCATTGGTGGTATCTGTAAGCTGTCCAAATATTGTATTCAAGGAGACATTCTCATCAAGATGTACCCAAAGGCCTTAAGTAACAATTGTCCCCACCAAACTACCTTAGTAATTTGATATTTTACTCTCAATAAATATCTTGTCTCAATGATTCACTTATTTCAATATTTCCCAATCAGATTTTTAATAACCAGACTGCTAGATTCTGCCTTCTCACCTCTGCAATTTCCTGGCAATCTTTCTCCTCCTGCTGAAATGATACCTGAAACACGCAAAATTGAATGTGAGCCCATCTATGCTGCTGATTCCTTGATGTTGAGCCAAATTAAGGTCTTCCTGATGTACCTGTGCATAATCTTCTGCTGCACCTTTCCTTATTCACTCTTCAAGGGTTACCATTAATATATATAAAAGTGAGTCTGTCTGTCTGTCTGTAATGTTGCCTCGAGTGGGCTCAAGCCATAAGGGATTTGACTGAATTGATTTTTACTTAAATTTGATTTTAAAAGTTGATTGTTAAGCCAAAAGCTAAATTTGGCTCATCCTTACATTCAATCCCTTACATGCATCTTTGAGAGTACACAGATTGAATTCAGTGGAGTGTGGTCTAAATCATGTTGAACTGAAATATAAGCCACTCGAACTTTAATATATTTGTATTAGATTACTTGAATTTTAAATTAATGGCTAACCCTATCCAAGCATATCAAAGTGGCTTATCTTTCTAGACTACCAGACTCTAGAATGGGTGGATTAAAACTGGAAGAGAAGCAGCAATTGTTTTAGATTGTTTTATATGATTGGATGGTTATGCTCTGTGTGAGGATTGAATTGACGACGAAAAGAGAGCTTGGTCAATTTAAAGTGATACAGTTTAAATTATAAATATAAATATTAGTTTAAACAGTAGATGGTTGGCTTGGACATTTCGAAATTCTCATCATTCAAGTGAAATAATAGAATATTCCAATTGGATGTGCATCACCTGATCCAAGTGGCTGCATATTGTTCAGAGTAGACCTGCTTGACACACTTCATCCCAAAAGAACATCAGTAGAGTAAACTAGCTATGATAAAATTATGTTTCCATATGATGATTTTCATGAAATTTAGAGGACTTAGATCAATTTTTCAGATGATTCTGATCAAAATGGTACCAAACATGATAGCTCTAGCTGCTCTAGATGCTGAATATATAGTTAAGCGCTGGAATCGGGTTCGCGTCATAATCAAAGGCTCAGACTCGATTTGATATTATCTAAATTTACTTTAATACACACTACAAAAACTAAAATCAATGTATCTCAGTGAATACTAAGCCGATTTTGATGTCCAATAGCTTATTTTAAAGCTGCAGATCAGCTCTATATTTTTACAGACATTAAAAATCAATTACTAAATTTTAAAATAATCAGTTTAGCCTTACTAAACTTAATAGTGATACTATACTTATTTAGGTTTAGTTTTTATTTATACTTGGAGTATACAATTCTAATTTTAAATTTAATTAAATATAATTGAAATTACTTTTTAATAAAGCAAGTAAATAATATTTTAATTAAACATGCAATAAGTAATACAAGCCTAAAAAGACAATAAAATAAATTTAATTGATTTATTAAATTCAACTTTAATTCTGTCCTTGGACGGGGCAACCACCTAGTTTCCAAGTAATCACACATCGTCTCCTCCTCATTGGTAATGTCATCCTCATTTGGGTATACATTCCTCATTTGATTGATTATGATGAGCTCTCACTCTACTTCACCCTGACACAGCTAGAGCTACCATGCTTGATACCATTTTGATTTTATCTTCTGAAAAGTTTGTCTAGATACTCTAAATTATATGGAAATCATTTTATTAAGTCTCAATATCCTTATTGCTAGTTTACTCTACTGACATCCTTAGTAGGATGATGTAATGTTTTTTAAGGGGAATAAGATTATGATGATGGAATTGTAAGCAGGGTAAACTCTGAAACATCTGCAGCCACTCGGATCAGCTGATGCATCCAAGTGGAGTATTCTATTATTGCGAGTTAGTAAATAAAATCGGGATGTACAGGCCAATTATCTCTACTTAAACAAGTTTTATTATCTAAATTGAATTTGATCTCTTTAAATTAATCAAGATCCTTTTCCCAAGAAAATCAATTCTCAGTATAGAGTTTAAACATACAATTACACGAAAGCAAACTTAATATTATTCTTAAAAATATGGTGCTCTTCCAATTTTAATCTACGCATTCTGTAGCTGGATAATCTATAGATAAGCCTCACTGGCATGGTTTCAAGGGTTAAACTGCTGTTTAAAAATTAAGCAGTTAATTTAAATTTATTAAAGCCCAAGTGGAGTATAAACATTTCTACATCATTTATGTACACTCAACTGGATTCAACTTTAAACTTGGAAGATGTTTGTAAGGGATGAATCTAAGGATGAGCCAATTCAAGGTGTGGCTTTGCTGTCAACTGTAAATTTAAAAAATGGAAATTCAATTCCTTATGGCTTCACCGTGTCAGATAGAAATGCTAAGACAACAACCTTTTTCTATCAAACTCGATTGAAATCATAGATTTCTAGCTCGAGTCAGTATTTCTTTTAATCTTGAACGAACCATTTATAACTCCCACAAAGCAGTTTATGAGAGATTTCAAAAGCGATATAAATAGCTTCAGAAAATAAGTTGATTCTTTGCTTGATTACCTTAAATCCGGAATCATAGAGACCATAATCCTAAAAGTTTCGCAACAAGCATTTAGGTGGTCTCTTCAAGCTTTTTGCTGTAGCATTGATTTTGCATGAGTCAAAATCAAGATACAATAAAGCCTGGGAATAATGAAGGAGAGTCACGGGCGCATAGCAATGGTGCAAGACTGGCGTTCTGCTTTTCAAACCACCTTGTTTTGTTCTCGCTTTGGATTAATTATCAGGAGCACCAATGGAGCCCCTTGTATATGCAAGATGCATTACTATGCAGCTCTTGTGACTTATAAAGGGTACAAACCTTATTATTAAAAATGAAAGTTAAACATCAATTCCGGATAAGTTGTTAAAAAATTTCTAAGTTTAAATATTTTTTCGTAATCTGAACTCAAGCTGAAAATGGCCAGTCAATGATTGAAATTCGAATATTTATAAAAACCGGTCTGCCTGTAAAGTCAGTTGAGTACACTAAAAACTCTAAGTAATGTAATGAATGTTTCCGAATTATTTAAATTATAGCCAAGCAACTCGTTTAAGTTGCTCATCCTTCCATACATCCCTTACGCACAACTTTAAAGTTGAATATGCCCAAATGATGTAGAAATGTTTATACTCCACTTGGGCTTTAATAAATTTAAATTAACTGCTTAATTTTTAAACAGCAGTTTAACCCTTGAAACCATGCCAATGAGGCTTATCTATAGATTATCCAGCTACAGAATGCGTAGATTAAAATTGGAAGAGCACCATATTTTTAAGAATAAGATTAAGTTTGCTTTCGTGTAATTGTATGTTTAAACTCTATACTGAGAATTGACTTGCTTGAGAAAACAGATCTTGATTGATTTAAGAAAACAAATTCAAGTTTGATCATTAAATGTTAGTTTAAGTAAGAGGCGGTTGACTTGCACATTTTAATTATAAATATTTTGAAGTAATAGAATACTTCCACTCGGCTGCATCAACTAATCCAGGTGGCTGCATATTGTTTCAGAGTTAACCTTGCTTGCCATTGCATGATCATAATTAGGAGGTCAGCAGAGTAAACAAGCAATAATATCATTATGCCTCAATAGAATGATTTCATAAAATTCACTGAACCTGTATACATATTTCAGATAGTTCAGCTCAAAATGGTACCAAACATGATAGCTCTAGCTGTTCTAGATACTGAGTGAAGTACTGAAATCGAGCTCACATCATAATCAAAGCCCAGACTTAAATTGATACATCTAAATTTACTCTTAGTACACATTAAAAACCTAAAAACACCATATCTCTTTATATACCAAGCAAATATTAACATTTAATAGCTTATATTAAAACTACAGGTCAGTCCTATATTTCGATATAGTTTGAAAATCAAACTTTATTTTTTAGAATTTTATTTTAGCTTTTCTAAACCTAATAGTAATACATCACTTATTTAGATTTCAAATTTTATATTTATGCTTGAAATATGCAATTAAATATAAACATATTTGTCAGGATTTTGGGCTATTGACTAATGTTGTGGGCTCAAAGCCCTTCAGTATTCAGTGCTGTGCTACAAGGTTTCCTTATAAAATTTCACTCAAAGTTAGACCCCTGCTGTGCTGTAGAAATAACACAGGCAGCTGGGCCAGCCTTAGTATTAGTCTATTAATAAAGACTAGTATTTAATATCTGTTTCTATTAGACTTTATAATGAAGTGTAGTTTATCCCATCTTCAAATCTCTTTCACTTATTATGTATATACTTCTGATAAGTATAATAAATAAAATAAAGGGAAAAATTAAAAAGAGAATGGACCTTTATTGATATTGATTTAGAGAGTTATATAGTACTGTAAATTCAGAACCTAAAAGTAAAAATGTGGGATTGTCAAATTCTTTTGCGTGAACTCACCAACTTAATGGAGTAATTTTTATCCCAGAACAACTTACTTTTTTATATAAAAGGATGAAAAATATTCCAGTAAGTTGGTGAGTTCACGCAAAAGAATTTGTCAATTCCGCATTTTTACCTTTAGGTTCTGAATCTACAGTATTATTGAAAGCCACATTGTCAGAGATCCAGTCTTGGGCAGCCACCTGTCAGTTTCAGGGATCACTTGGGAAAGGGTTTTTGCGGGTAAAGCCTATCACAAGAGAGGAGATAACTTAAAAAGATAGGAGAAGAACTTTCTCACCCAGGACCACGGGTGCAAAGACCCAACAATTGGGGAAGTATTTTAGCTAAGTAGGGTACCAAGTTGGCTAATTGAAACCCAGTGAGTACGGTTACAATAGGATAAACCATCATCATCTATCAAAAGATCTTTGTGTGTACATTATAATGTTCAAAATTCCCAGCAAAGTATGTGAGTACATAGTATATAAAGGTGTATATAGTTACAGACTGAGTGAAGTAAAGAAAAACCAGTGTGGGCCAGGAGTACTGATTGGAGGAGTTGAGCTGCACCGGCTCCTCATAAAAGTACTTGCCAGATGGATTGTTGAATGGCCCATGTGGTTGATAGTGTTGATGGCCCCCAATCCCTAGGCATGCTGTAATGACAGCTGAGAAGATAAGATGGTTCATCTCCTGGTCCTGGGGAAGGGCAGACAAAGCTTAGTGTCTAACTTTCTGAAGGATAAAGTTTTGATTGATTTATGTGATAAAATTGAGGGGTAATGTCAGGAAACTAACCCTGATTGGCCGGCTTGCTAGTGTTTTGGAACTGGCGGGCTGTGGACTGGGTGGGCAGGGCTCATCAAAGAATTGGTACTAACTTGATGAGGTAGGACATTGACTTGCCCACCCATGACCACGGACTGGCAGTGGGAACAATAGCATCTATTACTCCCGTGAGAGTAATATATACAATTTCAAAAAGCTTGTTGGTATAGTCCAGTGGGAGCTTGGCAGCAGAGGCAGGCATTGGTTTGGGGGTGATGGGTGGTTCCATGTCCATTTGGTAGGCAGAAAGGAAGTTGTATTTATCTCTGAACAGGTGGGGCTTGGTAACGTATCAAGGGCCTTCTCGGTTGTATCTGGTTAACTCTGTAGTTCTGGCCAAGGAATTCCGGGCTAGTATGTTGTTGGCGGTGTAGTCCTTGTACTCAGGCTTTAAGGGGTACTCTGTGAAATGGACAGGACCAAAGGGAGCACCTGGTGGGAAGTACATAGCTGGGGGGCTGGCAGGGGGTCAGATGATCTTTGAGTTAACTGGCAGATGACAAGAATAAAATACAGCAATAATTGAAGAAACCAATATCTCATAACCTTTATTTAAAAATGACAATGGGGGTTAATCTCAGCCTGGCAGGTATTTATACCACACTGCCAGGCTTCACTACCTGGTTGGGTTTTCTGGGCTCGGGCAGGTTGGCATTGGGGGTCTCAGATGGCAGTATGGCGCTTGGCACTGGCAGTTTGCCACTGGCCGCTTTGGGATGAGAATACTTTGAATCCTTCTGTTTGTAAATTGGGTATTGGGTGCCTCTTTGGGTTCAGTGCCTCCCCCGGGACTTTAGGGGAGTTCAAAAATAACTCTCATGGAGAAACTTGCGTATTTCACTGAGAAAACCACCGGTGTCAGGCATTGGCACCTCGGGGAAATTCCTGGTATCTTGCACTGGTAGTTTGATTGTGGAATCCTGTGGGACAGCTAAGGGTTTGGGTCCTGGCAGGCTGATAACAACTTTATCAATCAGTAGTGGGTTATTGGGTTCCCAGCCCATGGGTCTGGTGGTCTGCAAAGGGTTTTGTCCAGGGTTTGACTCTGATTCTGTGTTTTGAGATTTAGGAGCATCCAAATTGTCATTCCTGACAGGTAATTTGCTCAATAATAGCACAAACTATCATCAAGTGATTGAGCTTTATTATATACTATCATTCTTGCTGGGGCATGAATAGTGCAAAACAATGAACAGGGAACCCCAAACATTTGGTGTGGTATGAAATTCCCATTTGGGAGGGGGGTTTGGAAGGGATGTGCAGGCAATGAATTGTTACTCTCTGACTTGCATTGGTTTAGTGCCTTATTGGATGCTTTCATGCATCCAAATTCAACTTTTACGGTTACTGCATTAATTGTTGTGCTGGGCAGCCTGTCAACCCCATCTAAATTTGGTAGGTTCCAAATTTGGGCAGCACTTCCCTTTATTTTTGGGTTTGGGAAAACTGCCTTTTTAGGGTTCTCAATTTGGCAATTACCCCATCTGGCAGGGGTGGGTGGTCCTGCTATGGGGTGTATGCTGTCCTCCACTGGCTGGCTGGGCACCTGGCAGTCAGCTGCGCAGACCGCAGCCGGGCTATAAAAGCTAAATTTTGAAATAAAAGATTTTTCAATTTCTTTTTCAACCCCTTCCTGTTTTGCAGCAGTTTTCCCAATTAGAGGGAACTGCTGCCATTTTCTGCCTTGACCTGGGGGACCCATTGTGGCCAAATGTTATTTTCTAAAAGGTTGTTGTCAGAAATATTCCTGACACGGGCCACCGGCTGGAATTATAGTGTCAATCACCCCTGTGAGGGTGATGTACACAATCCAAAACAGCTTGCCAGTGTGATCAGTTGGGAGGTTGGGTGAGAAGACAGGCATTGGCTTGGGGGTCACAGGCGGTTACATGCAGAGCTTGTAGGCAGAAAGATAGTTGAACTTTCCTCTAAACAATTTGGGTGTTGAGAATATCCACAGGCCTTGATAGTTGTATCTAACTGCAGATTGTATGCAGGCCAAAGAATCTAGTTCAAGTATCTTTCCTGTGGTGTAATCCTTATATTCAGGTTTCAGAGGGTACTCTGTGAAGTGAACGGGGCTAAAGGAAGCACCTGGATGACAGAAATCTGCGAGTGGAGAGGCAAGAGGGATGGATGATCTTGGACTGATTTGATAGATGAAAATAAAAAATAAGACAGTAGCTGTGTAAGCCAAAATAACAGAATCTTTATTCAAAAATGGCAATAATTTTTGAGCATGGGGTCCTTTGGTCTATATAGAACCCCACTTCCAAACTTAATATTTTCTATGAGAGGTTCACCAGGGCATTGGAAAAGGCGGGCCCAGGGGTTCTGGGTGCTCTGGTTCAAAGGCGGCAGAATGACACCCGGGCCAGGAGTTCTTTAATTGGTCAGAGATCTCAAATTGGCTACTTGATTATCTTGCTCTAGAGTTGTGGCCATGGGGTTGGGCCACAGGCCTGTGCCTCCTTCTGGTGATGGCTCTTGGTGGCCATCAGTGTAAACTTCAAGCTCATGAAGCTAATGGTTGAAATTTTATTACCTTCATTAGGCGCCTTGATTACTCCTCCATTTGGTGCACTGATCTCTTTGGTTTGGCTTGCTTCATTATTTGGGCCAACATTCTTGGCATCAGCTTGCAGGGGCTTGACCTCAGGAAAACGCGGCAGGTGGCCTGCAAGGATTCAGGGTCAGGGTTAAAATCCCAACCTTGGGCCAGGGTTTCAGGGGTGGAAATTGTCAATCCTGAAATACATGCTGTCCATGTATGTAATGATATTCATGAGACTTTCCAGGTAGTTATTGTTGTAACTGTGCTGTTTTAGCAGAGTTATAAGGGGGAAATATTTAGAAACTAGATATAATTTTTTATTGGAAGATGATGATTATATAGTTAATGTGAGTCATGAATAACAGGAACATGATAGGGCTGATCACACAGTGGTATAGTGAAGGGGGTGGTTTGATCCTGGTAATGAGTCAAGCGCCAAAACAAGGTATCTGCCGTAGGGGATCAGCATTTGTTCATGTTGTTGGATTTGGCAATTCAAGTTGACTTCTTAGTCTGGCTTCAAGTGTCCGGGTAATTGGATTGCGGGTCACAAACCTGCTTAATTAGAACCTTGCTGGCGGGTTGAGCCTGCTGTTTTGACACCTCTCAACTAAAGGTTGGCCTTTTCTGGGGGTAGGTTATCAGGAGCCCGGGTGCCATACTGAAATAGCTGTTGTTCTTTGGCGGGCAGGGCAGTTTTGCATTGCTTTTGTCTTGCTTTGCAGGGTCTCAGGAAATCATGGTGGAGGGTTTTGTCTTGTTTGCGCTTCCTGAGTTTTTGCATGAGGTAAGTGTTATTTTTGTTTACCTTTAGGATGATTTCTGGACCTAATTTTTTAGGTTTTAGTTTGCTTTTATCAATGTTCATGACCCAAAATTTGTCACCAACTTCATGTCTATCTTGGATGGGGACAAATGTCTTTTGCAGACGCTTGTTTTTCTTTTCTGTTTGCTTACTGTTGGCCTCTATAACTTGAGAATCTGAGCAAGTGAGGACTTCTCTTGGAATTTCCAGCTTGGGTCCTGTCAATGCTTAAATGATATTGGGCTGTGTGCCATATACTAACTCAAAAGAGCTTTTTCCAGTGGATCTGTTTACCCGGGTTTGGCACACAAGTAGTGCAGTCAATAGCTGCTTATACCAGTCTTCAGGTTTCCTGGCGGTGAGCTTGACCAAGGCTTGCACAAGGCTGCTATTTAGCTGCTCTACACGTCCATTAGCCTGTGGGTGGTATGGTATTGTCACAGTGTGTTTGACCCTATTTTTGGCAAGGTATATGTTGGTGTCTTCAGAGGTCAATTCTTTCCCTCTGTCAGTTATCAGGAGTTCTGGCTTTTGTCAGGAAATGCCCTGACACATCTTGTGTTACAAAAATGCCTTGGGAAAACTCTACTGTTATCCACAAGCCTAATGCTATTTTGATGACTCTCCTAGCTGCTCTAGACAATGAGTTATGGCTTCTTAAAGTTTGGCCGTCAGCTGAACTTCCTAACCAGTACAAAATGACAAAATTATGCAACCAAGGCACAAGAATTGATACAAATCTTAATTTGAGCATAACTCAGTAACCACTGGACAGATTTGGACATCCAAACACGCATTTGAAGCCAAACACCAGGAGAGTCAATCTGTGCTATTTTTAGACAAATACGGATGCAAAGCCCAATGTGCGGGATTTTTCAAAGAAGCATGAGCCATGCTGTTCAGAAGATGCCCCAAAACCCCAGCCTGATGCCACCAGCAGAGTCCCTAACACTGTCTAGCAGATTTAGGGAGATTCTAAAGAATCTAATGGAATGGTATATAAAGGTGATGCTCACAATGATCTCCTTGTAATCATTCTAAGTTTAGCTCAATAAAAAAAGTTGAATTTAGTTGATTTTGAAAAGTTTATATTAAATCTGTGTAAGTTGTTTCCTATGGAAACCTGTCAAAACCTACTGGGCCCTGAGATCTTTCCAAACTTGCTGATTATTTCTCTTCCTATGAGCCGCTGCATGCTATTTCCAGTGTGCATCTTTACTGCTTGGGCTACTGGCCATTGTGTAGAAAAGTTGTTGTGAATACCGCTATTCACCATGTTTGAATTTTGCCTTTGGTGGGCCATTTTGAAGACAAATCTTTTGCTTTTGCTTTTGCTTTTTCCTCTTGAAATGAGTTAATGACTGAATCAGGAAGTACAATTGTTTGGTTTCTTGATCCTGCGCAACTCACTTGCCCCACTCATGCTGGTGGTGAGTGATCCTACCGTCCTGGTAGTGTTTTGTGGTATTCCTAACCACTATTAATTCCATTTTGTATTCACCAATAAAATCTAAGTTCTATTCACATTTTTTTCTTTGTGTCTTCTGTACTTCTGCGCCTCTCTCTAGCCACAATTAGTAGAGAATATTCTTTCAGGGCCGCAAGGTAAACGCATAGCCTTCCCTGTCATCTAACCAAGACTTAGTACAAATCCAATCCTAAGGTTAGGATTTCTTGTTGTGTGTCTGTGCTGCGCCTCAGAACACAACAAAAATTGTTCTCACTACAAGGGGCTGTAAGCCCCTCAGTTATCCCTTTTGCATCCACGTTTTCAGGTCCTTTGCCTCCGCCTATACAAGAGCCAACTTCACCTGAAATTACCAGTCCTCCTATTGAGGAAGATATTGCTAACCTGCTTATTGTCCCTACTGTACTGAACCTTGGGAATGGTCCCCACCTAGGAGCTTACCCCATGGGTACCCCTGACTTAGAACAAGTCATAGCGGTAGCCCTTGGGATAGCCCATGAAGGAGCCATCCCTTGCCTTCAGCGGCAGTTCAGTCAGGCTGAATACTAAGAATTAATTGTGGCTCCTCAATTTCCACAGCATCTCCTCTCAGCAGCTGGCTCTGCTGAGCACTTACTATTGTCCTTTGTGCAGCCTTCCTTGGCCCACCATCAAATGGTGTTGGGGCTCCACGTCCAAGAAATCTCGTCTCTACAGGCAGCAGTTACTCATCACTAGGACCAGTTTACTGCCTACCAACAGTGGATTCATTCCCTGTTTTCCTTGGTATCTGACAATCAGCGCAACTCTGTTACCTCCCAGACCCATTTGGTTAATTCTATTGAAAAAATGCGCCAGTCCATTCCTGAATACGTGAGAGAGCGTCTACACAAGTTTCACCAGCTAGAACAACCCTGGAAAACTCAGGTAGATTCCACCTTAAACGCTTATCTCACCAACTTTGAACAGCTTGTGCAAAAGCTCAATGCTTTTAGCATGTATTCATTTGAGCAACTACAGCAGGTAGCGGACTTTGCTGTTAACGGTTTTAATGAACTCAGTGCGGCATTTGATCAAGAAAGAGCTGCCACTGCTGCTGCTATAGCCAAACTCCAGCGTCAAGTGAATGAATTATCTACGCCCAAGCCAGATGTTCTGCCCTCTCCCCCTTCTGATGATTTGGAAGATTGAGAGCAAAGAATTTGGGACGCTATTTGAGAGCTATTTACAACTACTTGCAGTCAAGGAGGTCCTGCTGAAGCTCCTCAACCTGCCCCCAGGTGCTTGAGTTGACTGCTCAAGTTGTGGAGCTACAGCAAGAACTTGCCGCCCTATGTGAAATGATGGCAACTGCTGCTAGTCCAGTTGTGGTTGTCAATGAAGATGGTTGCTGCCCTGGCTTACCAGGAGCTCCTCAAATCCAATGCACCAGGGAACTAATTGCCCTAGTTAAAAAGGTGGATCAATTGAAGCGGGGCCATACTGAACTGGATAGAGACGTACAAGAGATGAATGACATGATCAACTCTGTGAATGATAGGTTTGTCCCTTGCCTCTCTGTGGGGCCATCCCTTACTTCTTGACTGGCTGAGCTCTCCACAATAGTGACCACCCAAAGTCAACGCTTAGATACTACTACTCAACAGACCACTCAAGCTTTTGATACGGGTGCCCGCACTGTTGAGACCCTGACTATCTTTGAAGAGAGTGTTTGTCAGCTATGGGCTAGACAACCCCCCTCTGAATCCAAGGCAGAGTTTTCCCCACGTATAAACGTACTCAATAGCAACAATGGTGGCCCAACTCCCAAAGCACACTTCAAGCCTATCTTTAAGAGAGTCTTTGATCCCAAAACCTCAACCATTGCAGCTTTCCTAACTATCTATGAAACTGCCATGAGACAAGCATCAGATGAGGTTAAGAAGGAACATATTTTGACCTGTCTACACCTGACTTGTCAGGAGGTGGTGGTGCCTGAACTATCCACCATTGAGACCTGGGAAGATATGAAGCAGCTTTTGATTGAAGAGTTTGGTGGTGACCTTAGCCTGAAAGTAAAGAAGGACACCTTCATGCATATTGCTTTCAAGCCTAAAGAGACGCTAGCTGAGTTTGCAGACAGATTCTACATGAAAGGACAGAAACTGATAACGAGCAGACAGTTGACAGCCCATGAAGCCTACATGGCTTGCGCTCAAGCTCTCAAGGTTAACCAGCTTTGTTGTCTTCACTTTAAGGCTCATAAAGCCATGCTTTCTTCTATGAAGAGCATAAAGACGTTGTTGCAGGATATGCACCTTACCCACTCTGGCGCAGTTGTTAGGGAAGGTTGAGCTACTTCTAACCCTGGTTCATCTTCCTGTGGTACTCGCATTCTTACCATAAACTTGCAAATCCTCCTCAATCCCAAGTTTGCCACAACTGTGGTCAAATCAGTCATCATTCTCAAGTCTACACCAACCCACGGGTTGAAGGATCTGATCCAAAAGAGCAGGCAGGAAAAGAACAGTCAACCTAGAGGCAGAGACGCTCTTGGTTGACAATTCTTCCCAGTCACTTTCAATCCCTCCCTCTATATCTGATGCTGGGCCTGCTGATAATGAGGCTCCTCCTATCCTCCTCTTGTTTCACAATATCTCTAACAACTCTGTTCTGGATGACTCTGATACTGACAACGCCAATTCATATGGGTACTCTGTTCTGGCTGTTACTGATACCATTACAGTCCCCTATAAGTTGCAATCAGGAAAGACTACAACTACCACTAAGCCTTTTCCTGAAGCCAAAGAAATTGTCTCTTGCCCTTACCTCACTCAGGCTAAGAGGTCTCCTGTGCTAGTGGAGTTGTCAGAAGAAGCTGCCAAGGTTGCTAAAGCTATCTTCAAGAATGTATCTGTTTTGCTCCCTCTCCAGACTGTTTATAAGGAGTTCCCAGGATTAAGATGCATGATTGAGAAGTGGATAAGGACTAGCAGAGGCTCAAGATATCTTGGCTGATCTTCCCCCCTTTGGTTGCACTACCACTTAAGTAGAGATATCCATTCAAAAAGTGAAGACCAAGGCCGTTCTAGACACTGGCTTGCCAGTCAACGTTGTCTCCTCTAAGCTTGTGAAGAAACTCAAACTTGCTCCTGACCTTAATTATCACCAGTCTTATGGCATGGCTGGACTGTCTATGACCCACGCCATAGGGGCATACTCCACTCTACCCATGCAATTTGGAAAGCTTCTCCTAGCTGCGCCAGCAGTTTTCTTGGAAAATAAGAGTTACAATCTCTTAGTTGGCACCCAGTTCCTTAGGGAATAAAATGGGATAATCAACTTAAAATATGGTTAACTCTCTATTCTGGGATACAAAGTCCCTCTGATTTTTGAAGAGCCGGTTAAAGTTCTTGGAAAACGGCTCAAGACATGTGCCTTAAAATCCCACTGGGGTTTTCAACCTCAAATATTGCACCCACTCTTCAAACATAAAATGTCCACCCATGGCTTTTCCTGCGTCTGAAGGGATCTCTCTCCTAGTCATGTCTTCTGTCACTATCTCCCCTGACTCCCAGGCCATCTCAGACTCCCAGATATCATATGAACTACCTGAACTATCTGAAAAAACCTTCTTGGAGTTGTACTCTCCCCCCTCATTAGGGCGCAACAAACCTTATCTCTGTCCTGTAATCCTAGATGTCTCTCATAAGAAACCTGTTCAATTGTTGGTAGCCAACCTGACTGCACTCCCCATGACTGTGTCTAGGGGGCAGGTTGTCAGATATGGCAAGTTGTTGAGCGCTCCTGATGTCCTGTCTCTTCATCCCTTTGGCACATTCCAAGATTTTAATCTACCTGAGGATGAACCCCAAGTCCTATCCTTGTTCACTGTGCAAGACTTTCCGCAGCTGTCCCCAGTTCAACAGAAAGAGGTGCTAGACTTACTAGACCAATTTTCCAACATCTTTGCAAAGGACAGTACCAACTATGGGTTAGCCAAAGGCGTTATCCATCAGATTGACACTGGCAATGCTCCTCCCTTCTGTGCTAAACCATATTACCGCAGTCGTGTAGAGGACGCTCAGGTATCTAAAGAGCTCAAACAACTGTTGGACACTGGGCTGCTGGCACCTTCCCAAAGTCCTTGGGCATCCCGCTACTCATCTTAAAGAAGAAGGATGGGGGTCATTGTATTGTGATGAACTATTGCTGATTGAACTCTTTGATCAAGAAGGACTTGTACCCCTTGCCGTATATTGATGATGCTCTCTGACATTTTGGAGGCTCTAAGTTTTCTCTGTGATGAATCTGGCATCTGGATACTGGCAAGTTGACCTAGTGCCCAAGGATTGCCAAAAAGCCGTGCTCATTACCTCTGAAGGGCTTTTTGAGCCTACTTGCATGCAGCAGGGACTCTGCAACGCCCTGGCCACCTTCCAAAGGGCCATGGACTCCATCCTCTGTGACTTGAAGTTGTTGTGCGTCCTGGTATACTTGGATGATATAACGGTTTTCAGCACTACCTTCACCAATCACCTGGCTCATCTCAAAGAGGTGTTTATAAAGATTCAAGAAGCTGGCCTTAAGCTAAAACCTTCCAAGTGCGCCTTCTTCAAAGAACGCCTTGAATTCTTGGGCTATGACGTGGCCCAGACCAGGATTTGCCCAATGTCTAAGAAGGTTGAAGCCATCAACAAAATGCTTCTGCCCATCAACCTGCGAGAGGTACAAGTCTTTCTAGGGATGATGGGCTACTATAGACAGCTTATTCCTGACTTTGCTGATACTAGTAAATCTTTAGTCCAGCTTTTATTTAATGTCCCTTTCAAATGGACCGCCAGTCAGCAGCAAGCCTTTGAGACCCTTAAGCAAAAACTCAAAAAGGCGCCAATCCTAGTGTATCCTGACTATGATAAGGAGTTCATTCTGTACACTGACGCTAGCAATCTTGCTATTGGAGCTATTCTGGCCCAACTAGACAATGAGGGTGTAGACTATCCTGTGACTTACACTTCCTGCGTGCTAAAAAAACATGAGAAGAACTATAGTGTCACAGAGAAGGAGTGTCTTGCTGTGTTGCATGCAGTCAAGCAGTTTTGTCACTATGTATATGGTACCCACTTCACAGTTGTCACTGACCACGCTTTGCTTAAGTGGTTACAACAGCTTAAGGAGCCTGAAGAGCGCCTAGCTAAATGGGCTCTACGTCTGCAAGGATACAACTTCACTGTTCTCCATTGCCCTGGGATTCAACACCAGAACGCTGATGGGCTCTCCAGAATGCCCATTCTTGCTTTGCATCCTGCAGAGGCTGATTGGTTATACAAAATAATTGGATACCCTTCTTCTTGGGAAAGTGAGACAGAAGAGGTCCAATTGGCCTTGTCCAAGCTATCCAAAGATACCCTCATACGCAACAATCAGCTCTTCAAAAAGGTACGGGACCAGTATCTGCCTTATGTACGGCCCAGTCTTTGCCTCTTGTTGGTGTTGCAAGCTCATAAAGAGACTGGGAATGGAGGTATTGCCAAGACCTTTGACTGGCTTCAAAAGAATTACTTCTGGGAGAACCTTTGCCTGCTGATCCCAGACGTCATAGCTAGCTGCCACAGCTGCCAGCTGCAGAGGCCTTGAGCTGCTGCCCACGAGTTCAAATTAGTTCCCCCGCAACATGCCTTTCACACTGTCAGCATTGACGCGGTAGGTCCTCTCCCCTGATCACGTTCTGGGTATTGCTTTATTCTGATTGCTGTTGATCACTTCAGAAAGTGGTTAGAAGCTTGCCCTACAAAAGACATCACGGCTAAGACAACTGCTGCCTTCCTGTTACAAGATGTTTTCTACCACCATGGCTGTCCTCAAGTGTTGCTCTCAGATAATGGGACTAACTTTAATGCCAAGCTGGTGACCTCTATTGTCAAAGCTTTGGGATCACACCAGTCCTTCTCTGCCCCCTATAATCCTTCTACCAATGGGGCAGTTGAGCGTGCAAATTCAACACTGGCCTCCATCATAAGGAAGCTCACCTACTCTGACGCTGCCAACTGGGACCTATACTTACCTGCTGCTCTCTTTGCATACCGCCTTAGCAAACATTGTGTCACTGGATTCTCCCCTTTTGCTATGCTGTATGGGCAAGAGGCTACTACCCCATTGCTCTTGGGGGGCCCCCTACTTACCTCTGATAAGGCCATGAATCCTGACAACCACATCAAGGATCTAGTCAACCGCATAATTGATATACAGGCCACTGCCTACACTTCTGCATGCAAGACTAAGATGCTTGAGCTTTTTCCCAATAATGCTGGACGCTCCCCCTTGCCTGAATTCAATGTTGGTGACCATGTACTTTACTACCAACACAGGGTAGGTGGTTGCGCACATAAGTTGGACTCTCTGTGGATTGGCCCTTTAGAAGTGACCTTTAAATGAGGGTCCAAATACACTGTAAAGCTCCTCTCCAATGGCTGTCCTTTTTCTTGAGTGCACACAAAGTTCCTTTGTAGATACCACCCCCCTAAGGCCAATCTAGGGGGCAATGTTGTGAATACTGCTATTCATCATGTTTTGATTTTGCCTTTAGTGGGCCATTTTGAAGAAAAATCTCTCTTTTGCTTTTGCCTCTTGAAATGAGTTGCTGACTGAATCAGGAAGTACAATTGTTTGGTTTCTTGATCCTGCGCAACTCACTTGCCCCACTCATGCTGGTGGCAAGTGATCCTACTGTCCTGGTAGTGTTTTGTGATATTCCTAATCACTATATATTCCATTTTGTATTCACCAATAAAATCTAAGTTCTATTCACATTTTTTCTTTGTGTCTTCTGTACTTCCGCGCCTCTCTCTAGCCACAACTAGTAGAGAATATTCTTCCAGGGCCGCAAGGTAAACACATTGCCTTCCCTGTCATCTAACTGAGACTTAGTACAAATCTAATCCTAAGGTTAGGATTTCCTGTTGTGTTTCTGTGCCACGCCTCAGAACACAACAAAAGTCTATAGTGGTGATAATGTACTTCTTATCATTGTGTTTTCCTGGCATGGGGCTGCCAATGTCCAGGGCCCACACCTTGAAGGGTAGTTGCGTGTGGATGGGTAGTACTGATTTTGGTGGGGTTTTGCTTTTTTCAAATTTCTCACATACTTCACATTAGTCTAGGACTTCTTGAACGTCATGATACAGGGTTGGCCACCAGGCCTTGTGTTTAAGGAACTTGTATAGGTTGCAACTCTTGGTGTGTCCTAGGTCTCTATGGTATTGTTGGATGGTGTCCACTTGCTGGTGTGTGGGGATGTAAGAGATGGTAGTTCTGTTGGACATTTTTCAGTGCAAGGTTCCATACACGTCAGTGAATAGGTGTTTGTTTTTGATGACTGTTTCTTTTGTTATGTCAGTTGTGTCAGGGGGAAGCCTTTGTCTTTTGTCCATAGTACCAAGAGGGGCCAGTCTGGGTTGAGCCCATTTTCTCCTCTTGTGGCAAGGACATACAGGCGCAAGAGGGTGTCTGCCATGGCAAGTTCTGGACCAGGTTTGTATTGTATGATCATATTGAATCTCTCTAAGAGTTTCATCCAGTGGGCTTGACAGTGAGATAGATTTGCTTGAGTTTTTAAATATATGAGCAACTTGTGGTCGGTCAATGCCGTGATTTCTTCCTGTTGTTCTAGATAACAACGCAATTTGACTAGGCAGGGTACAATGACCAACAGTTCTTTGTTGTGGATAGGATATTGACACTTGCTATCTGTCAACTTTTGTGATTCATAGGCTACAGACAGGAAGTCACTATTATTATTTTTGATTTGTAGTACTCCCCCAATGAATGCGTCTGAGGTGTTGGTTTCCATTTGGTATTTCCCATCACATTTGGGGTATTGCAGGATGGGAGCTGTTGTGAGTTTCTCTTTGAGACGTCTAAAACAGAGGTCATGTTGGGGGGTCCATAAAAACTTGGATTTGGCGCCAGTTATGGCAGATAAGGGGGCAGTCAAGACGCCACAGTCAGGTATAAAGTGGCGTACATAGGCCACCATCCCTAGGAAGATGTGGAGCTCTAACTTATCCTTGGGTGGTGGCATCTTGCAGATGGCCTGTATCTTTTGACTGTTGGGTTTGATGCTGTCTTTTAAGACTATGTGTCCCAGGAAAGGTAGTTGCTTGCGGAAGAACTGACACTTGGAGGTCTTGGCCAGCAGCTTGTGTTGTTCCAGGGTAGTAAAGACTGCCTCTAGGTTTTTGTGGTGCTGCTCTACCAAGGGACTATAGATAATGATGTTGTATAGGTAGACTAAGGCATGCTTGCCTATGTGTGGGGAAAACACCTCATTCATGAAGGTCACAAAGGTTGAGGGGGCGTTTATCATACCAAAGTTGAGTACCACACACTTGTATGAGCCGTATTTAGTACAGAAGGCTGTCTTGGAGATATCTTCCTCCTTAATACAGATCTGATTGTACCCTGCAGTTAGATCAATTTTAGAGAAGACTGTGGCACTGCCCAGAGCATTAAAGAGGTTGTCAATAAGTGGTAGTGGGTAACAAATTCTTGATGGTAACTTTGTTTAGGGCTTGGTAGTCTGTGACTAGATGCAGGGTACCATCCTTCTTGGCCACAAAGAATACAGTGGCCCCAAAGAAAGATTGTGAAGGGCAGATAAGTCCTTTCTCCAATTCTTCCTTGAGGTAAGCACATAGAGCATCATCCTTGTTTGGGGTCAGCCGGTAGATAGGTTGTGCTTTGGGTACAGCTCCTTGAGTTGAATGGAATGTTGGATGTGTTTTTCTGGGGATAACCCGGGTAGTGCCTCCTTGAAGATTTCTGGATGACAGGCCACAATTTTGCAATCCTGAGGTGTGGAGGTATCCTGGTGATCTTTGAAGTGTATAATCTTGTACTGGCAGGAGTCCCAGTCAATTGTCTTCAGGTTTTCCTTTTTGTCCAGGGTCTCTGTAATATGCACAAAGATGTGGTCACGTAGGAGTTGATCTGCTAAATCAGGGTAGATCTGGTGGTTGACACCTTCACACTTTATGGTCAACACTGAGGTTGCCCATTCTAAATGAGGATTGTTCTTTTGCAACAAATCCAAACCCAGTACTTTAATACCCTAGAATGGTGGGCACCAATTGGAGTATGTATGGTAGCAAATTGGAGAACTGGAAACCCGTCAAGGCAATGATTATGGGATACACCATCATTAGCCAGAAAAATACTTTGGCGTGTATGTTGAAACGCCTGAAGCTCCCGGCAAAGTAGGTGAGGATGTAGTAAGCCAACATATACATGGCTATGGAGAGTGTTGAATGGGGAGATACCAGAGGCGGCCAAGGTCCAGTGTTTGACGAGTTAAGTTGGCCAGGGTTGTGGTATGGGTCATAACCTAGCCCTTCTGTGGAGGGGCCAAAGAACTCTGAACTCTGTTGGTAGCCTCCAATCCCAAGGCAAGCTGTGAGCACAGCTGTGAAGATGAGGTGATTCATCTTCACTGGGTTGGAGGGTTGGTAGGGGCTTGATCTGTAAGCTTAACTGTAGTTGTAGTTAGAAATTTCACTTTATTGAGGGTATTAATCTCAATAAAAGCACAAGCTATTACTGAGAGGGAATCCTTCATTTATAGTGAGCCCCCACTTGCAAAGTTTTGCAAATGGGAGTAAAAACAGGGGACTGGAGTCCCCAAAATTTTGGTCATGGGACTGGGGAATTAGTGTTTGAAGGGATGGTCAAACCCTTGTTCCTGGGCAATCTGTTGGGGTTTTGGATAGTTCTGCTTGGGGCCAATAATTTCTCCTGGATGGGTGGTCAGGTGGTGATGGCAGCTCTTGGTTTTAAACACTTCTATTTTTGACTTGGTAATGCTATTTTGATTGGAGTCTAGGCCTAGCTGATTGTTGGCACCCCCCTGGTTCCATTGGCTGTAGGTCAAGTTATTTTTATCTTCTGGGGTTATTGTTGGATTGTTGTCATTATTTTTAGAATATTAGTTGGGTTTAAAAATAGGAGTTGGCCCTTCTTTTGGGGCCCCAGAATTATTTTTAGAATTCCCCTCTGTTTCAAGGGGTTTTTCTGATTGGCTGAGTGTCATGGTGGGCTTTGGTTGGCTGGGGAGTGGGCCCTGGGACCTGGGTGGGCGGCTGGCAGTTGGCTGGGGGTCAGGGAATGGGCAGATGGCCTGGGGGCAAGCAGCGGGTCCGCTGGGGGAGGGGGTGGGCAAGCAGGTGGCTGGCGGAGGGTGGCAGGCGCCTGCCCGGATGTTAAATTTTTCTGGCTTCCATAAAAATCTGTTTTTCCCAAATTTTGATTTTTCTTTTCCCCTGATAGTGGGGGAAATTCCCTATCAAATTTTGCCCCTCCTGTTGAACATTTATCCACCTGATTTCAACATTTTTCCCTAGTCAAAATCTGGTTTATATCAGGAATATTCCTGACATTTGCCTTTCCTTCCCCCTCTAGAGTGTCCTTCCCCTGGTGGTACTGGGCAATCTTTTTGGGAGCGTTGATGAGGTTGGACTCTGGCTCCCAAGAGTTGGACTCTGGTGGATACCCTAACCATGAGACAAGGTACTGGATCTGGTTGCAAACTTTTTGGTAACCCAGCACTGCATCTACCTCCCACTCTGGTGTGTGTTGTAGAACTTTGGGCGGTGGTCTAGAGCCTTCAGTCTGGTGTGTTGGGGGAGGTCTGCGCTCGGCTGTTAGCCTGGAGACGTGGAATACGTTGTGTGCACTGGAGTGATCTGAAAGTTGAATCTTGTAGGCGGTGGTCAATATCTTCTGAAGAACCCGGAGAGGGCTGATGTGTCTTGGTCCAAGATTGCGCCCCACCTGGTTAAGCTTGAGGTTCTTGGTGTCCAGGTAGACATTGGACCCCACTGGAAACTCAGGTGTTGGTCTTTGGTGTTTGTCCGCTTGAACCTTGTATTGTTGTTGGGCCAAGTGTAGGTTACTCTGTAACTCCTCCTGGGTGTCTCAGAGGGTCTGGAAGTAATTGTTGGCTGAGGGAAGGTTCCTGGTTGGCCTGAGGTTGTGATTCCTTGTGGAGAGTAGCCATAGTTGGCTTTAAAGGGAGTCATCTTAGTCCCTGAGTGGTAGGAACTATTATAACTGAACTGGGCTAAGGGTAACAACTCTGACCAATTGTCTTGTTTGGTGTTAACGTAGGCGCAAAGGTATGTCTCCAAGATTTGGTTGATTTGCTCTGTCTGTCTGTCAGTCTGGGGGTGGAAGGCAGTTGACATGTTCAGCTTTATCTGTAGTTGTCTCATGATTTTCCCCCAGAACTTGGAGGTGAATTGTGTTCCTCTGTCTGAATCAATGTCCTTTGGTAGGCTGTGGTGTCTGTAGATGTGCTCAAGGAACAAACAGGCCGTGGCTATAGATGTCATCCCGCTGGAGCAGGCAACAAACTCTGCTGCTTTGGTGAGTCAATCTACAAACACTAAGATCCCGGTGAAACCCTTGCTTGGGGGAAGGTCGGTGATGAAATCCATGGAGATTGATTCCCAGGGCATTGAGGGGATCTGGAGGGGCTGGAGAAGGCCGTGAGGTTTCTGCGTAGAGTTTTTGTTTCTCATGCAGGACACACATTGACTGATGTAATCCTTCACCTGAGGAATCATGTAGGACCACCAGTAGTTCAAGCGGAGTCTTTCCATAGTTTTCTTTATCCCACCGTGGCCTCCCAAGGGGGAATTGTGGATTTCACTAAGTACTTGGTCCTGGATAGCTCCTGGGGGGACCACTAGCCTGTTGTGTCTAAAGAGTAGACCCTGTATTAGTTTGTAGTTGTGGTTTGGTTTTTGAGAGATCATCTTGGTCACTATCTCTTGGATCAAGGGTGAATCTTTCTGGGCTACCTTGATCTCATCTTCCAAGGTGGTGGTAGGTTAGGAAATGCCCAGAACCGTGAGCAGGAACTGTTTGGATCTAAGAACTGGGAAGGTGTTGAAGTGGTTGTATGAGTGGTCTCCATCATTGAGGTCTTCTCTTCAACTCAGGGCGTTGGGAGCCTTGTTGGTGTGGCCTGGGATGTAGCTTATCTTGAAATCATACAAGGACAAGTCTAAGGCCCACCTAGCCAACTGCTGGCAGATCTTCCTGTTTTCTGTGAAGTATAGAATGTTCCTGTGGTCTGTGTAAACAATGATGGTATGTTTGGCTCCTTCCAGGTATATTTGCTAATGTTTGAAAGCCTTTACAATTGCCATGAGTTCCTTTTTGTAGATGTTGTAGTTCTTTTCCTGGTCCAGCAGTTTCTTGGAGAAGTATGCCACAGGGTGGTATACTCCAGGCCCCCTTCCTGAATCAGAACTGCCCCCAGCGCAAAGTTGGAAGCATCAGTCTCCAAAAAAAATTAGAGCTTGGGGTCTGGTCTTCTCAATACTGGGGCCAAGGTGAAGGCTACCTTAAGGGCCTAAAAAGCCTCTTGGGCGGCATCCAACCATTCAAAGGGTACACTCTTAGCCGTGAGCGTGGTGAGTGGGTGGGCTATTTTTGCAAAAATTTTGATAAACTTCCTTCAGAAATTTGCCAACCCCAAGAATCCCCTAAGTTTGGTCCTGGAGTTTGGGATGGGCCAGTCTAGTACGGCAGCAACCTTGGATGGAGTAATTGCAAATCCACCCTTTCAAATGGCATAGCCTAAGAACTCCACCTCGGGTTTCAGGAACTCACACTTCTCCTTCTTGCAATAGAGCTTAGCCTTCTGCAGTCTGGATAGGACCTTTTCCAGGTCTTAGAGGTGGGTGGTTTGTCCTTGGAGTAAACTAGGATATTGTCCAAGTATACAACCACACATACGTCCAGTAGTTTGAACAAGATCTCATTCATGAGGGCCTGGAATGCTGAAGGGGTGTTGCACAAACCAAATGGCATGACCAAGTACTTGTATAACCCAAACTGTGTGCAGACTGCTGTTTTCCATTTTTTGCCTTCTGAAATTTGGACCTGATTGTAGGCATTGCAGAGATCAAGTTTGGAGAATACATAGGCTCCTGTCAGGCGGTCTGTCAGTTGCTCTGCAGAGGGCACTGGATAGCAATCCTTCACTGTGATGGCATTGAGCAGACTGTAGTCTACGCATGGTTGTAGCCCCCTGTTGCTCTTTTTTACAAAGAAAATTGGGGAGGAGCAGGAGGACTGAGAGCGTCTCATGTGTCCTTTGGCAACCAATTCTGAGATGTACTCCTTCAATACAATACCCTGGGCGTGTGTGGTAGGGTAGACCTTTCCCCACTTGGGTGTTTTTCCAGGCATGAGATCAATGCAGAGGTTGCTTGGTCTTTGCTTGGGGAGTGTTTGCAGGGGGCTTTGCCAAAGACGTTCCCATATTGCGCAAGGAGGCTCTCCAAAGCTGGCAAGATCTCTACCACACTTATAGATGAAGCGGTGGTTTGTCCCAGGGTCACGCTGCCAGATTTCCCATTGCTGGAAATGTTGACTTGGTGGGTGTCCCAGTTGATATTGCACTTTGCTTGCTCCCACCAAGACATCCCCAATATGACAGGGAAGGACAGGTCCTTCAAAGCTGAGAAGTTGAGCTCAAAAGGTATCCCTCCAATTTCTACTGTTGTGGGTTGAATGACCCTGTATACCAGGGGGGTGCTTCCATTGGCTAGTCAAGCTGTTCCCCCTGGTTGGGTTTGCAGGCCTAGGGATTTGAGGAAGAGGAGATTGATAAAATTCCCCATGGCTCCTGTGTCTAACAATGCTGTGGTTTGGATATCTGTATTACTGGAGGAAATTGTTATGGGGACTGTGGAGTAGAGAGAAGTGTTTTCTCTATTACCTTCCTTGTCAACCGCCATCAATGGTTGGGGGTCTGAGGGGGGTTTAAAGGGGTTTGGGCAGGCTGTAGGACAATTCATGACCGTGTGCCCTGCCAGGCCACAGTACATGCAAAGCCCCTGAGCTACCTGACAGGCCTTCTCCTCACTGGAAATCATAAATCCTCCGCCTGGTTTGGGCACCATTCCTGGATGCAGGGGTTTCTCCTTGTTGTTGGCTTTAGGAGGAAGTACCTGGATGGCGGCCACCTGGATAGGCTGTTTGGTCAAGGTGTCCTCATAGTGGCCTCCCCAAGTTTGTACTTCCTTGATTACTTCCTCGTAGGTGTCAGGAAGTTTGTGGTGGAGCAGGAACTCCTGAACTTGAGGAGATAGACCTGTGTAGTAGAGATAACAGGCTTTGTTGTTGTCCAGTTGGAGCGCCTCCTTAAACTGGGAGAATTTCTTGGTATAGCTGGTTGTGGAGGAGGTTCCTTGCCGGAGGGAGTATATCTTGCGCTGGGTGTTGTTTATGTCTTCAGGCAAGCTGACAGAGTCAAGTAATCTCTGGCTGAAGGCATGGAAGTTGTGGTGTAAATAGGGCTCCTTGAGATTGATTGCTGCAAACCAGTCTTGTTGTTGGCCGGTGAGCTGGTTAGCCACGTGGAGGACCTTCTGAACGTCTGTGGTGTATTTGGAAGGCTCAGATTCAAATAGTGTATGGGAGAAGGAGAGCAGGGTGAAAATTGCTTGCTTCTCGCTGGAATAGATGGTGGTCTTGGATAGCTGGGTAAGGACCACATTCTGTACTTGGTGGGTTGCTGATGGATGAATCTCATCTCCTCTAGACTGGAGAGTTTGGAAGCATCTAAGGCGGGTGTAGCAGGTAGTGATGAGTGCAATCAGGGAAGTCACACACAAGAGGGCCAAGTATTTGATCAGAGTTGTTCCCAAGGCTTGCTGGTATAGCCCCAGTGGGGGTGCTATTATACTGTAATACCCTAGAATGGTGGGCACCACTTGGAGTATGTATGGTAGCACATTGGAGAACTGGAAACCTGTCAAGGCGGTGATTATGGGATACACTGTCATTAGCCAGCAAAATACTTTGGTGTGTATGTTGAAACGCCCAAAGCTCCCGGCAAAGTAGGTGAGGATGTAGTAAGCTGATGTATACATGGCTATGGAGAGTGTTGAATGGGGAGATATCAGAGGCAGCCAGGGTCCAGTGTTTGATGAGTTAAGTTGGCCAGGGTTGTGGTATGGGTCATAACCTAGTCCTTCTGTGGAGGGGCCAAAGAACTCTGAACTCTGTTTGTAGCCTCCAATCCCAAGGCAAGCTGTGAGCACAGCTGTGAAGATGAGGTGATTCATCTTCACTGGGTTGGAGGGTTGGCAGGGGCTTGATCTGTAAGCTTAACTGTAGTTGTAGTTAGAAATTTCACTTTATTGAGGGTATTAGTCTCAATAATAGCACAAGCTATTACTTAGAGGGGATCCTTTATTTATAGTGAGCCCCCACTTGCAAAGTTTTGCAAATGGGAGTAAAAACAGGGGACTGGAGTCTCCAAAATTTTGGTCATGGGACTGGGGAATTTTTGTTTGAAGGGATGATCAAACCCTTGTTCCTGGACAATCTGTTGGGGTTATAGATAGTTCTGCTTGGGGCCAATAATTTCTCCTGGATGGGTGGTCAGGTGGTGATGGCAGCTCTTGGTTTTAAACACTTCTATTTTTGACTTGGGAATGATATTTTGGTTGGAGTCTAGGCCTAGCTGATTGTTGGCATCCCCCTGGTTCCATTGGCTGTAGGTCAAGTTATTTTTATCTCCTGGGGTTATTGTTGGATTGTCGTCATTATTTTTAGAGTATTGGTTGGGTTTAAAAATAGGAGTTAGCCCTTCTTTTGGGGCCCCAGAATTATTTTTAGAATTTCCCTCTGTTTCAAGGGGGTTTTCTGATTGGCTGGGTGTCATGGTGGGCTTTGGTTGGCTGGGGAGTGGGCCCTGGGACCTGGGTGAGCGGCTGGCAGTCAGCTGGGGGTTGGGGAACAGGCGGGTGGCCTGAGGGCAAGCGGCAGGTCTGCTGGGGGAGGGGTGGGCAAGAAGGTGGCCGGCAGGAGCCTGGCTGGCGGGTGGGAGGCTGGCGGGAGGCAGACAAGTGGCTGGCTGGAAGCTGGCGAGCGGGCGGGGGACTGGCAGTGGGCCTGCTGGTGCCAGCCTGGGCAGGCAGCTGGCTGGTGGGGGGCTTGCAGGTGGCTGTCTGGGCAGCAGGAGCCCTCTGGGCAGGCAGAAGGCTTTCAGGAGGCTTGCAGAGGGTGGCAGGCGCCTGCCTGGATGTTAAATTTTTCCGGCTTCCATAAAAATCTGTTTTTCCCAATTTTTGATTTTTCTTTTCCCCTGATAGTGGGGAAAATTACCTATCAAATTTTGCCCCTCCTGTTGAACATTTATCCACCTGATTCCAACATTTTTCCCTAGTCAAAATCTGGTTTATGTCAGGAATATTCCTGACAAGTACAATGTCAAACTTTGGGAAGTCAATGACGGGACCTTGGATGGTAGAGTGTAGGTTCTCAAGCATGACAGAGAAGAGGGTGACTTCCCTGGTTACAACAATGTGGTGTTCATCAGCCAAGACCATGTTTTTAATCTGCAAAGGATTAGTGGCCAGCTTGAACTTGTCCACAAAGCTGCTGTTGACTAAGGTTT
The DNA here is from genome assembly GCA_014839935.2 of Entomophthora muscae. NCBI lineage: Eukaryota > Fungi > Entomophthoromycota > Entomophthoromycetes > Entomophthorales > Entomophthoraceae > Entomophthora > Entomophthora muscae. The sequence continues at coordinate 72,212 of QTSX02005172.1, forward strand.
GATCCGCGCCCAAGTCCAGGAGTGCCAAGCCTGTGTAACTGCAAAAACAGAAAGGATAGGACATCAGTTTATTGGGATGTCTGGTAATGGTGTACAGTACCAGGTCTTCTGAGGGTACTTGGATCATTGGGCATTGGTCCATGTCCCTGGGTCAGTACTCATCATTGGGCAAGTCCAGAGTTGTGCAGGAGAGCTTGGCTTGCTTAATGCTCTCCCCGGGCTTTTCCCTTGTCTTGATTGCCTTGTGTGGCAGTGATATGGAAATGGGTACAATTTTACTGGCCATTGTTCCCACTTCCATGTCTATTTGAACCTGCAGGTTTATGATTGGTGTTGTTCCTGTTTTTTCCAGGGGGTGGTCAAGTGGAACGCCTGCCTGTGTGAGAGTCTTTGGGTCTCTCTTATTTTCCTGTTTGCGCCTTGTGAAGAGTGTTGGATGTTTATTCTGCTTTCTCTGCCTTTCAATACAGGCTCTGTAGATTGGTCACTTGGTCCAGGTTCACGTGCCTCATTACATGAAATTTGAGGGTGTCATAGTACATGAGGTGTGTGGCTGGGGTGTCAAAGGCCATGTTAGAGGGCGCGCATAGTCAGAGTTCCTTGTAGGTGCGGGTGAGTTTCTTCAGGGTACCCGTCTGGGTCAAGTTCTTTACTTGATGTATGATCATGAGTGCAGTGCCCTTAAGCACAAATCTTGCCAAGAAGTCTTGTTTGAAAGTATCCCAGCTCTTCTTGGTATGTTCTTTGTGTCAATTGTTGCACCAGGTGCCAGTGTTGTGGGTCAGTTGGATGGAGATTTCTGCAATCCAAAATTACTGCAGGAATTCCATCTGGGCAGCTTGCTCTGGGCGTACTGGATCCATGCAACAGCGTTGTTGTTGTTGTTGTTGTTGTTGTTGTTGTTGTTGTTGTTGTTGGCCCTGACAAAAGGTTCCAAGGCAGTGCTTCAGAGTTTTTGGGCTATGTAGGTGGGCATGGTGTTTTTGTCAGTTGGTTGTGGGATGGTGGCAGCCGTCTGGAATAACCCTTGTGCAGACATGGCTTTGAAGGCGGGTAGTGGAATCACTGTGTTCTGGTACAGGACCAACCCATCAGGTATCTTGGCACCAGGGGTGTATGGAGTCCAGTCTAGCGGGAGGCCAGACATGATTCTGTCAAGGATTTGTTGGCTGTGGCAAGTGCAGGCAACAGGCGGAATTTTACAAGATGCAGTAGGATGGAGAACCTATCTGTGCTACCAATGTTGTAACTGTGCTGTTTTAGCAGAGTTATAAGAGGAAAATATTTAGAAACTAGATATCATTCTTTATTGGGAGATGATGATTATATAGCTAATGTAAGTCATAAATAACAGGAACATGATAGGGCTGATCACACGGTGGAATGGTGAAGGGGGTGGCTTGATCCTGGTAATGAGTCAAGCGCTAAAACAAGGTATCTGCTGTAGGGGATCAGCATTTGTTCATGTTGTTGGATTTGGCAATTCAAGTTGACTTCTTAGTCTGGCTTCAAGTGTCCGGGTAATTGGATTGCAGGTCACAAACCTGCTTACTTGAAACCTTGCTGGTGGGTTGAGCCTGCTGTTTTGACATTATTCTATTTAGGATTCAAAGGGTTTGATTATATATTAGATAGGCAATTGATAAGAGTGCCACCAACTTAAGATTAGTTGGATAATTACGCAGGCAATTACTTCACTGACACCTTTGATGAAGTTTCAGAAGAAAGTTGTTTGGTCTAGAACTGTGTTGCCAAGAAAATTAGTACCTGCTTCACCAATTGCCTCAGAAAGGGTTGGTTGTTGGGTTGAGTCAATTTCTGAGGCAATAGGTTTACTAGATAACTTGAAATTATTGAAATCTCCAACATATTAAATAAATTATTATATTCTTAACTTTCCCCTTTATTTTAACTTTTATACTTCAATGAATTATATATACAACACATATTTTACTTAAATATTTATACATAATCTACTGGTTCAAATTCCACTCAGAAAGATATATATTCTTACATTAACTTTGCTTCTGATTTAATTAGACTCACTTTCTGTCATTATTCTATACATATTTAAATTTCCAACTTTTGAACTAAATTTGTGTTATTCACCCTTTAAGGCTTTATTTTTGAAAGGGATTTGATTTATGGAAAGATCTGGTTTAATTGAATTAAAACTACTTCAAACCAGGAGCCACTCTTTTACTAAGTCCAACAGTTAATTTTGATAAAAATACTACCACTAATAACTGAAAGTTATATTAATTAAAAACTTTCAAACATCATTTATCAACCTGAAAGCCAGATTAATAAATTTTTAAAATTGTTTTTTACTGTATAACCCTGTTAAAGAAAGAAAATTATAATATGATTATGCATAAAAAAGTTATGGATTTAAGTTTATTGTGGATTATCTAGAAACAAGGAAAAAATGTTGAAATCCACCATTGTCCAATGGGATTGTGTGATAATACAGACCATCTCGATTTTTACATATTTACTCTTTGATGGGCTTACCAATATGTATTCTTATTTAGCAGTATAGATACTTGCGGCTTTTTTGATAAATAAGTAACATCGGTCCTGTGGCCCAATGGATAAGGCGTGAGTCTACGGAACTCAAGATTCCAGGTTCGATCCCTGGCAGGATCACTTTTTGAACTTTTAAATATTTTTATTGGCAAGCAACCAAAGCATAAAAGAGAAAAGTTGGTTGCTTTTAAATCTATGGGACTGGCTTTTGATCAGAATTTTACTTTTATCGGCCATAATACTATTATCTAAAGGTTTGCTATTTCAAATAGGGTAATATTTTATCTAAACATGAGATACAATTCACCATTCAGGAAATGCATCTCAGAATGGACTTTCATAAATTGGTTTTTAGCTTGTGTTTTATATTGCAGCTTAGTTTTAAACCTATTTGACCACTGCTGTTAAAAATTTATTAAATAAATTTTATATTCACACATTGAGAAACCTGGGTTGGTCAATATCAAAAAAGTGTATTGGTAAGCTTGATTTACATAAAAAACCATTAATTTTTTATCTTCCCAAAGCATTGAAAATTACATCATATATTCCAAATTGGGTAGACTTATAAATATAAATACTGTAATCCCTTGCCCAGAAGGAAACAAGGTGCCTAATAGAGGCAATGAAACTTCAGCCATTAGTTTCATGAGCTTGAAGTTTACACTAATGGCCACCAAGAGCCATCACCAGAAGGAGGCACAGGCCTGTGGCCCAACCCCATGGCCACAACTCTAGAGCAAGATAATCAAGTAGCCTATTTGAGATCTCTGACCAATGAAAGAACTCCCGGCCTGGGTGCCATTCTTCTGCCTTTGAACCAGTGCACCCAGAACCCCTGGGACCACCTTTTCCAATGCCATGGTGAACCTCCCATAGGAAATATTAAGTTTGAGAGTGGGGTGCTATATAGACCAAAGGACCCCATGCTCCAAACTTATTGTCATTTTTGAATAAAGGTTATGTTTTTTTAGCTTACACTTCTACTGTCTTATTTTTTATTTTCATCTATCAAATCAGTCCAAGATTTCCTGTCCCTCTGCCCGCAGATTCCTGTCCTCCAGGTGCTTTCTTTAGCCCCGTGCATTTCACAGAATACCCTTTGAAACCTGAATATAAGGACTAAATGTCAGGGATTCCTTCCCTGACTCCCTTAATTATATGGATCATAGCAACAACATAGCACATACTCCACAACATAGACACCAAGTTCCAAACACTAGTTTTTGTAAAAATAGGGATTGTAATGGGATTTGAACTCAAAACCTTCAGAAATCATCAACTGTTAGTTTAAACGTAGCTAAACAACTTACTTTAGCTATTTATAATACTAACATTGAATTGATTTTTGCTTTCAAACCTCAAAATAGTTTTGAAAAGGTTAGTACATCCAGCAATAACGTCACTTACCACTCAGCAGTTGATTGGTTGCATTGGCTCATCCTGGCGCCTTTGGATTTATCAAATGAAGATGAAACTAAGGCTCTGTTCCGCACTCTACTTGAGGTTCCTTATGTAAACCACTTTAATTTACAAGATCTTGCGGTTTATCTCCACTCTGCCTATGTTAGAAATATTATTATACCACATATACAGTCAGAAATTCATGCCCAGCTGATCAAGGTATTAGTTTCAGCCATCCTATCTATGCAAATTATTGGGAAATCCCTCTCACCTCTCCCAATATCCTCTTAACTCACTCAGCCTCTACTTTTAGGCTATTTAAGTGTAACAAATTTACCAAACTTAGTTGTTCCAACAATAAATATTATTACTCTTCTAGCTACTCCTCCATTTTTTTGATATCACTCCTTTTTGAAGCCATGAGGGGAATTATTTTCCTATCCTGGTTTCTAGCCTACTTCTTGACCAAGGTGTACACCTTGGAAAATCCAACTCCTACAACTAACTGGTATAATTTCTCTCCCAATGACGCCCACCAGAAGGAATCCCTTGCTCATGGATAGTTCAAATATTCTTCTGGACACTGGGGACGTAAATTTCACTATGGCTGCTTGTTTGCTCCCCCACCCACTGAACCCACTCTGGTTAGACCTTATGCCTCCTTTTACCTCTTGACGTATTTGGTGGGCTACTATCTACTCAGACAATTCAGTTCTATGTTTGGGAGATTTGCTTACCTAGGACAACTTGGACATCTTGCAATGGTCACAGTTCCTATTGGCTTGGTAATAGCAGGCTTGAATGTAGGGGCCTTGGCCCATCAGCTGGGATTTTATTCCCCACCAAGTGGGTCCCTGACACTACACCCCAGAAAAGATACTTGAACTAGATTTTTTCTTGCCTGCATACAATCTGCAGTTAGATACAGCTATCAAGGCCCGTGGATATTCTCAACACCCAAATTGTTTAGAGGGAAGTTCAAATATCTTTCCTCCTACAAGCTCTGCATGTAACCACCTGTGACCCCCCAAGCATATGCCCACCTCCTAATCTGACCTTCCAACTGACCACACTGGCAAGCTGTTCAGGATTGTGTACACCACCCTCACAGAGATGATTGACACTATAATCCTGGCCGCTGGCCCGTGGTCCTGGGTGAGGAAGCCCTTCTCCTACCTTTTTAAGTTAACTCCTCTCTTGTGATGGGCTTTACCTGCAAAAAACCTGGCCCAAGTCACCCATGAAAACAACAGGCCAGCTGCCCAAGACTGGATCCTTGACAAAAAGTTTGAAAAAGAACCTTAATAGTAGCAGCTAACAACCTTTAATTTGTTATGATGAAATAAGGTATGTAAACCTCCTAAAATAAGGATATAAAATAAATTTTTACCTAAATTTTGGGTAGATGCTAAAGGTATGTCTATGTTAGGTAAATCTTCATGAGCATATTGTGTTAAAAATCTATAATCACCATATTTAAAACTAAAAAGATATGAATAGAAATCAGCATATTGCTGACTCATTCATGGCTGGATACTGCTAGCTCAGCCCCTGGCTACCTTGTATCTAAAGCTGATCAAGTTAGCTTTGGAAAATGATAACTCCAAACCCCAGGGATACCAAGAGAATGATAATGTACTTATTCATCAAGGTGTTTGGTGGGTACCTGAAGGCTCACTTTGTCTGCAGGTCATACAAGCTCACCACAGCTTGTTTGTGGCAGGTCATCTGGGTGAAGCAAATAAAATTGAGTTGATTTGTCTTTCATACAGTTGGAATGACATCACTACCAATGTGGTCTATTATACCAAAAACTGTTTGGCATACTGTAGAGCTAAGACAAGTAGATTAGCAAAGACAGGCCTATTGATACCCTCACAAGAGTCTGAGGGCCCATGTATATCTATCTCAGTAGACTTCATTGTACAACTCCCCCTCTTAAAAGGATACAATACCATAATAATGGTTGTGGATTGCTTCACAAAGTTTTCCCACTTTATCATATACAACACCAGGGCAACTGCAATGAACAAATTCCAATTGTTTATTGACAATGTCTTTTCTCTACATGAACTACCACACAATATTATCAGCAATTTTAACCCAAAGTTTAATGCCTAATTATAAGAGGGACTGATGGAGAACTTGGGTATCAAAATGTGCCACTCAAAAGCATTTTGTCCACAATAAGATAGTCAAATAGAGAAAGTAAATCAAATATTGTAAAAAACCTGAGATGCTATCTGTCTACACATTATGACAACTAGGCAGAAATTATTCTCTTAGCCCAGTTTGCTTATAACAACTCTACAAACACTTCAAAAATTTCTATTATCCTTTTTGTGTTGTACAGCTATAACCCAGCTATAAGGTCTTGCACAATATGGTGTAAGATTAAATACCAATCCATGTAAGGTGTTAGGATTCAAATTTAATAAACAAAGAAAAGTAGGAACAGTTTGTAAAAGTATCTTTAATAGACCTGCTAGAACATTATAATTTGATACAAAGGGTTCATAGAATTAACTAATCCTAAGCAAACTATGTAGAACAAGGTTTTAAATAAAGATTTATTAGTAACTAGTGATACAGTAATTTTTAAACCTGTTGAGATAAACAAAAAATCTCAGTCTGAAAGCAAAATCAAACTGGTCTAAATTGTTACGGTAGAAAATTAGGTGGAAGGAATAGCGCACCCTCACAAAACCAGAAACCAGCAAAGAACTGCCACCAAACCCTTGAGAGAAATAGACAACTTAAATGCCGTTATTGACAAAAAATGGGTCAAAGCTGGGGTTGCTCAAATAGCCCTGGAAAATCTGGACCTGGAATATTTTTATCCAAAAAATTATGACAAGAAAATTATGTGTTATACATTATTTGGTGATGGCAGCGCTTGATCTGCTGATCACCAGAATTTTTTAAATTATGATGTCATTGACTTGAATTACAATGCAGGTCCTCTCACTGCTGAAAATATTCTTGCCAACCAATTAGATGTTGCCAAACCTCACCACCCCCATCCTAAAGCACCTTAAGACTTTCCCCATCCCATTCTAGAAACTTGTTTCTAGATAGCTTATTATCACTAAGAAAATAAAATCATTGAATTTCCTCCAAACCTCATTATGCTTGACCACTTGGGCCTTCTGGTCCCAGTTGTTGACAGTCTAATAACCTCCTTTCTGACATTGGCTATCAAGTCTCTCACTGTGGAGTGGCCTGTCTTGTACCTGGCTTTGCAGCTGTTGTATTTTTCTGATTTAACTGTAAGGGCCAGCAAGCCCGGAAATTCAAGTACCAGATTTCAACCTGCGTCCTCCCCTGTGAAGCAAAAACGTGGACAACCATGCAAACCTGCTGGGGGAATTGAGCCCTGTTCAAACCACCAGGGCAGGTGGAAACCGACTCTTGAAAGAGAGATCAGTTTAAATTTGCTAGCTGCAACAGAAACCAATAAGGCAATCAGGGCCAGTTTTTTAACTGGCCCAGGGGGGCTAGTGGCCCCCAACGGTAGCAGAGCTACCAGCTCTAATGCTACAAATGAGCTGGGTGGCTCCCATCTTAGTTTTAATGATTTTTGCTGGGTTATCTAGAAAATCCAGTATCAACTGGGATTGCTGAATAACTTGGCAAATAAACCAGTTCCACCCCAGCCAACTAGTCCCACAAATCCTAAAGTTCTGATCCCAGTTCTATAAACCAGTCCTAATCATATAGCCACCTTGCAGCCAATCTCAAAGATTAATGTCATTTCACCCACTGATGTAATGAAACATCACCTGCAGGAGGATGATCAAGAATCCACTCCCAATCAAATAAAACCTGTTGAAGAAGAGTCCCAAGCCAATGCAACCCCCACATTACCCGGAGTTTTCAATTGTTTCATTGGTTCAAGAAGTGAAGAGAAGCTACTCAGCCAGGAATATTCACCTGCAGATGACAATCCCTCTAAGAAAATCCAAACTGCCAAGCAACCTCAGCCCCCAATGATTGAACTTGGTATAATTAGCCATCAATCAACTTCTAGCAATCTGACTGATTTAAAAATAAAACCATATGAGCCAAACCAAGTTCCCAGTATAGCCCCCAACCATGAGCCAACCAACCAATCCAATGGCCCAGACCCAGTGAACTTCCCTTCCCCAACCCAGTCCAAGATTCTTGGGACCCTAACCCCTGTTCTCAAGAATCCCTCCTCCCCACCCAAAGTACCAGTGACAAAAGGATGGACTACTAGAGCTCACCAAGAAGCTGCCAGTAGTCACTCCCAAGGAAGACCAGATGAGTGGTATAAAACCCACTTTCCTACAATCAAGTCAGACACGGACAACATTTAATAAAGTGTATGGTCCATAGAGTAGTCTTTGCCTTTCTTCTCCATATTCTTTTATCACCTTGGACTATCCCAAATCAACCAGCTTAGTCACCAGCACTTCACCTAGTAGAACCTGTAGCAATGGACTACCAGCCAGGGCCTAGCCCTGGACGGGCCAGCAGCTTCATACCTCCCACTTCTCCCCCTCCAATCCTGCAACCCTCTACTGAGGTTATCCCCTATGACCATAGCAGATACAGGATGGTCATCCTGATCATCCTTAGTCTTGCTGAGGTTGTAGTGCCTCACCTTGGTGCCTACCATTCACTAGCAGCAGGTATGCTGTACTTATCTTGCTCTTTGCCCTTCCTGTATTGGGCATTGGTGTCACAATACCCTGAAGGGTGGACTCCTCCCATGCTGCCTTGGTATGGTACTATACCCGGCCATGACATTACCTCTCAAAATGCTGTTCCTTGTTTCTGTGCTCATGTCAGCATTCTGCTATAAGGGATTTTGGCGCAAAATTCATTAGTCCCTCCTCCCAAGTTGGCTTGGTACTTTTAAAGCAGTTGACAATTTATTTAATTTATCCTCATCATTTGTCTTTAAATAGAGCATCTTGCCACTTTATTCTTACACAAATCTATTTTAATTTAATATAAACTCCTTGATTTTTTATTTTTTAGGCTGAATTGTTTTTGTTTTATGACTGAGATTTGTTTATCTCAAAAGGTTTGAAAACTACTGTATATCAACATCAGGTGGTATCTTTGAACTCAAATAAAATTTTGTTTCCTTTAAAATATATCAACATCAGTATGTTTTTCATGATAATATCCTAACATGAAGGACAAAATGCTCTCTTTTATGTTAAAAACGGTGAAAACAAGCTAAATGCTTATTGTCTGGCTATCTTCATTTAAATAATCAAAGAACTAAAAAATGAATCTTTAAAACTGACAATTAAAGGTAAATTTGTTGATGAAACAAAAAATAGTAAGAATTTAAAGTTAATATGTGTGTTTGTTGAAAAAAATGAAAGATTTAGAAAATTTAACAAAATTGTGAAAGATTAAAGTAATAAATAAAAAAATTGCTGGGGTAAAACCACTTATAATTTCCGCTTAAAGCTTACTCTTTAGGTGGACTTTATTTATAAGCTTTAGAAATTGGATCTCTGGTAGATCACAGGAGGATATCTTGGGAAAAAGAGGGAAAGTTAAGCAAGTGTGGTTTTTTCAGCGCCCAGAATGCCCTAGAAAATCAGATAGCCTGCCTGAATATAGCACAACCAACAGTGTAGAAGCCATTACCAACTGCCCTCCTAGAAGGAAAACCCCCTTTCTGACTGAAAATGGCCAGGGGGTTGCAAGGCCCACATGCTGAAAGCCCCTGGAATTGAAATTAAACACAAAACTGGGTCCTCTTGCTATCAGGAAATGATAAATTGTGAATTTTTTTCAATCATTTGATTGGGCGCTAGAATGCTTGTGGGTTCTAATAATAGCTGCAGCACCTTGGCATGATGCAGCTAAACCCATGACCATGAAGAAACAGCCAATGACCTTCCCTCCCCAGGACCTAGTGCGCAAATTATAAGCCATTTTGAAAGTATCACTGAAAATGATGCCACCAGGCCTCTGATGGCACAAAAGGCTAAGTATTTCTTAGTGAGTATAAGTAGTGAAGAGGAGAAGCCTTCCTCACTGTTGACATCTTAAATTAAACAACTTTATGTGCAGAGCCCTTTGAGAAAGGGGGATAAAATAACCAAGTTTGGCTCCCATCCTGGTGGGACAAACCACCAGGATGCCACCCAGTGAATCACTAGGATGGCCGCTCTGAGAGGGGACAAGAGAGAGGAAACTGGGGACAGTTGAGGGAAATAGGAGTTCAAACCCATTAACACAAAGCCAGCAACCAACAAAGGGGAATTAGAGGGAACAGAAGGAAGGATCTCCATCTCCTGCAGGGGGACTGAATCTGCATCCTCTGGCATCCAAAGGGAAGACAAGGAAGGGACCTTGGTGCCAGGAGCGGATGAGATGGACTCCGTAGAGTGCAAGTCCAGATTGTCACAAGTCAGGATCTTCACTATGGCCTCTCTGGAAGTGAGGAGGTCACCCAGAAAAACCAGAAGGCTAGAGGGGTCATCACTCACAAGGCGTGCCAAAGAGGAGAGGCACAACCACAAATTGGGGGAGGTCGACCAGAGAAGCAGTAAAAATGGGGCCAGGGTAAACACCACAAATTTCACAATTGGGAGTATAATCACAAAATTCTATGGAAAATTTGGAGTCTAACAGTACAATTTGGAGACCCCAAAAGAATAATTTTTACTGTGATTATGGTACCATCACCAGACAAGACAAACCAGGACGTAAAGGATTGGTATACAACTTTAACTTGGTCTTGGAGGTCTTGTGTTTTATAGGAAAAGCAAAGGCAAACTCAAAGTTGGGCAAAAACAAGGGAAAATCAAAATTGAAGTAGGTATTTATAAGAAAATCTAACTAAAGTTCTAGGATTGAGTTGTTCTCTATTTTGAAAGCAAGCATAAGTATAATAACAACTATACACTAACACTTCTTCTAGGGGCTCTGGGAGGACAATGGGGGTTGAACCGTACAGGAGGGAGGTAAAATAAAAGGGAAAAATTACTAACACTTTCTAGAACATATAGGAGACTCAAACAGAGTTCCCAAACAAACTTTTCAAAGGAGAATGGCAATAAAGACCTAAACTTTAATTGAGATTGTAAAATCAACAAGCAGGGGACTGAAAGTCCCCTGGCTATGTTTAAGGGATGGGTTTGTCAGGAATTCAATCACCTGGCCAACATACCAGGATCTTATTGGGCAGAGGATAAATTTTGCTGACCTGGGTCAGGGGAGCTGGAGAGTTTCACACCAATTTCCAGAGAGCCACCTGATTGGCTGGAGTTGAGGCCAGGCATTTGGGGACCATTAAACTCCTGGGAAGTTGATGTGGAGCCATTTGATTGACCCATCTTAATACTCATTGATAACGGTTGACATCAAGCTAGCAAGTAATCCAAATTAATTAGGGTTTCCTCTATGAATGGGGCAGTAAATGCTGGGGAGCCCACAGATTACGTCAACACAAATCTTTCATCCACAGTGTGGGCTAAATCTTTGAGAGAATTAAGTGGTTTTGCTGGACTTTGCAGTTTTTTTTGTACAACAAGGAAAGACAGTCCTGTCCAAGGCCAAAGGGGGTAGTGAATTTACACCAGGTACCAACAAGAGAGCAGGGTTGTTGCTCTCCAGTTGAGGAGAAGGAGAAGGAGGTACCTTCTTGGTGACAGATGCAAGCAAGATGGGATTGAAGGGATACTCTCTAGGTCATTGCAGGCCAGACTCTTAATCAACGCTTCCCCTGAGACAAGGAGGGTGGTTGGAAGATGTAGGAGATTGGAAGAGCCATCACCCACAAGAAGTGCAGAAGAGGAGATTTGATCCCAAAGATCTGGGGAGGTTGACCAAAGCAGCAACAAAAAAAGACCCACAGAAAATACAACAAATTTAAAAGCAGGGGGTATCATCAGTGTAATCTCCTGAAAATTTGGAATCCAATGGTATACTTTTTGTGCTTTTTCTATAAAGCTTGGAAAAATTTTAGAGGCTGTAGACAAATTAATGAGAAGAGTGTCAAATAGCTTTGGTGGCCTTGAAGTTGGCCTTGGACAGCTTTAACGGTGTCTAATTCAAGAGCGGGTTTGAAATTGAACAAAAACCAAGAAAATTCAATATGAAAATAGAAATTTATATCAATTTTTAGCTTGAAATTAGAGTTCAAAGTGTGGTTTTGAAAGTGTAAGTATTTAATATAAACAATATACACTAAAACTTCTCCTGAGTGTTTTGGGGATGGCTGCCAGGTTCAAACAGGGCAAAGGAAGGTAAGTTTGATTAAGACAACAACTAATACTTTTAGAATTTAAAAGCAAACTCAGAATGTCAGAAATATTCCTAACATAAACCAGATTCTTACTGGAGTACAGTGTTGGAAAAGAATATAGGGATTTCCTGTTAAAAATGCCCAATTTGATGAGGGGTTTACCCCTTTAATTGGGGATATAAAAATCAAACAGAGGAAAAAACAGAACTTAATAAACACCAGAATAATTTATCATCCAGGCAGGTGCCCACTGCGGTTGCGCTGGCGTCTTCCACGCCCGCCAGCACTCTCTGCCAGCACCCAGCCAGCTACCAGTGGGCCTCCTGCCAGCCACCTACTTGCCCAGCCTGGCACCAGCTGGCCTGCTGCCAGCCCCCATCCGCCATCCAGGCCCCGGCCAGCCACCTGCTTGCCCACCCAGCTGCTAGTGGGACTGCTGCCCAGCCAGTTGCTTGCCAGCCCCCCGCCAGCCTCTCACCTGGGTCACAGTTCCCACCCCTCAACCAACCAGAAAGCCCCACTCACTACAGCCAATCAGAAAAGTCCCTGGCTGCAAGGCCAAAATTCCAGAATAAGACCACCCCTTCAGAAGAAGAGAAAATTAAGTTTCTAAAATTTAAAAATAATTCTATCACCAGCCAATGGGAATCTGGGGCCCAGGCCACATGGTCAGAGCCAAACCCCAACCAAGCCAACATTCCTGAAACCAAAATAGATCATGAGAGCAATTTAGCTCCCATTCCTTACCTAGCATCAGGACAACCTAAGGTTATTGGCCCTTCCCAAGAACTTTCAAACCAGCCACAGATAACAGAAGAACAAGGGTTTGGTCATCTTCCCAAGCCCCAACTGCCATTCCTATCTTCCAAGCTTTTGGGATCCCCCATCTTCTACTTTTCACTCCCAATTGCAAATCTTTGCACAACAGAAGCACTATAAATAAAGGATTCCTCCTCAGTAATAGCTTGTGCTATTGTTGAGTTTAATACCCTCTGTCAGGTCCCAGAATGGGCCAGACAAAACCCTATGCTGCATAGGGTCAATGCCTGCAATGGAGCAATTGTGCAATCAAACAATTGCATCATCAATAATGCAGATTAGCCCAAAGGAAACTTTAATTCTAAGTGGAGAATCAAACCCTGGTCAATGCCAAGCCTGGGGACAATTGAAAACCCTCCCAAAGCCAAGTGGAAAAATTTTAATTGGCCCACACCCTCTGAAACCCAGAATTGAGGACTTGGGTTGCCAAATGGCCCAAAATCCCCCTGCCAGCTTCCCCAGGGCAAAAATAATGAAAGGATCCATCTAACTGACAAATCAGGAGTCACCAATGGAACCCAGCTTAAGAATAATCTATTGACAACCAATAAGAAGTTTCCAGTAAGCTAAATTGCAGTTTCCCAGCAGGATATAGCTGGGAACACTGACATCCCCTTTTCTTTATTGACATCTTAATAAAGCAAGTTTATACCTAGAAATTATTATCTTATTGCAGGAATTGTATATTTTTGCTCAAATTTAATTATTCTCTTTGCATCCATTTGTGAATCCACTACACAATACAAACTTGCATATCCATATCCTCCTGGCTACACTCCTGCTTTTCTTATCAAACCACCCCGCGCCCTTGACTTGGAGTATTTCCATCCCCATCATCTGGATCTTCCACCAGCTATGAAGGAGATTCCTACTGCCCCTCCTCTCCCTGACGCGCCTCCCACCCAGGACTTTAGCAAGCTGGGGTTTGTCTATATCACAGTATTGGGGCTGGCCAACCAAGTTGTGCCCCATACTGGGAGTTGGCGCCCCCTAGCCACTGCTCTCAACTATCTGGTTTGTATAGCGCCTATTGTGTACATGGCTTTCCAGGCCTGGCTTGCCTCTCCTGTGGGAGTCCAGCCAGACTCTGGTATGGGCTGTGACACCCTCAATAAAGCTAATCTTACTTAACACCTTTAATTCTACTTTAATTAGTTTGCCCCAGCCAACCACCTCCAATCCAAGGAAGATGAATCACCTCATCTTCACAGCTATACTCACAGCTTGCCTTGGTATTGGAGGATAGCAACAGGGACCAGAATTCTTTGGCCCTTTGCCCAAAGGGTTAGGACAAGACTACCATCATGATCTGGGACAGCTTAATTCTTCCCACACTGGTTCCTGGACTCCCCTGGTATCTCCACACTCCACCCTGTCCATTGCAGTGTATACCTTTATGTACTACATGATGACCTACTTTGCAGAGAGCTTTGGGAGATACAACATCCACACCAAGGTCTTCTGGTGGTTGATGACCATCTACCCAATTTTTACTGCTTTGACTGGCTTTCAGTTTACCAATCTCCTGCCATACCTTACCCAAGTATTATCTACAATGTCTGGGTATTACACAGAATCTGAGTTTTTAAAATCTATTAAGACAGGCAAAGCGTAGTAACTAACTCCAAACTTTAATGAATTAAGAGAATCAACAAGCAGGGGACTGAAAGTCCCTTGCATAAATAAAAGGGGGAGTTGTAAGTTTGAATCACATGGCCACCTGATCTGGGTCCAATTGGCTGGGGGAAAAATTTTGCTGGCCTAAGCCAGGGAAGCTGGGAGGGTTCATGCTAATTTCCAAATTGGCATCTGATTGGCTGGGGTTGGTTTTAAACATTTGTAAATCCTTTGACTTTGTGAGTGTTGATGTGACAACACTTGATTGGCCATTTCTAATTGTCTTTAAAAGCGGATGACACCAAGCCAATAAGTAATCCAAATTAACCAGTGTTTCTTCCCAAGGAGAAGAAAAAAATGAAGAGTAGTCTGCAAGGTAAGCCAGCACAAATATTTTGTCCACAGTATGGGCCAAATCCTCAAGAGAGTTGAGCGGTTTGACTGGTTTTTGGGAGTTTTTCTTTGTGCGGCAGGGAAAGATAGTCCTATTCAAGGCCAAAAAAGGGGAGCAACTTTACAAGATATAGTAAATTATTGAACCCATAAATGATGAGATCTATAAAAAAGCCTTAGATTGAAGTATATGTTCATTCATGAGATGTTTAGAAGATTTGACCAATTACATCTTCATACAAGTTAGCACTCCTTCCCATAAAGCCAATGAAGGCTTATAATACTTAAATTCTAAACATATTTTCTGTATGCATTGGTTTCCAAAAACCAAATTTGAAGCATATTAAGCATCTTTGGGATGTCATCAAATATAATTTGCCAAAAAACTTCAGACAATATATAGTGGATCTTGGATTTAAAGAGGTAAAAGCTTGAGAAGCAATTTCATATTGAAAAGTATCAAGTACCCAGTCTGCTAAAGCAAGATGGTGAGCAGCACTGTTCAAGAAAAAATTATGTGGATATAATAAACATAAGGCCAGTTGATTGAGCAACAATAAACCAAATTGGGAGGAAGGCTGGACAATTTTGGACTTGCAATCTGTATAACACAAAACAGAGGTTAAAATCAAGGACATGAAAATCATTTGTAGAGAAAAATTAGAATAATAGCTAGAAGTAGAGGTGACATAGAAGGCAGGCCAGGGAACTGCAAAGGAGTCAAAGGCTAACTGGAAAATAGCACCCACAAATTTATCAAAGACAGGGGCCAAGAGGCCCAAATATTCAAGCATAGGAGAACTTTCTTTTATTTTCCAAGATGAGTAAGATATCTAGAAATAAGCTTCTAGAGGAGAATAGAGAAAGTTTTAAGGCAGTTTAGAATGGGGGAGGGGGAGCTTCAATGGCATCTGATTGGCTAACAAGAATATTTTCAGCAGTTTGGGGTCATAATGTCAAATTTGACTTGATGATGTCATAATTCAAAAAGCTCAGCAACCAGCGGGTCAAGCGCTACCATCACCAAGTAACATATAATGCATAATTTTCTTGTTGTGATTAATTGGCATAAAACATGGCAGGTCCAGATTTTTGAGGGAAATTTGGGCAACTCCTGCTTTCACCCACTTTTTTGTCAAGGACAACATTTAAACTGTCCAAAATAATCAAAGGTTTAGAAGCTTTTTGTTGTTGATTTTGGGTTTTACATGGGTGTGTTATCTATTTCATTTGTTTTTCTACTGTAACATAGTCCACTCTATGTATAGAAGGTTTGCTGCTGTTATTAGAGCCAGAGGTGGGTCTATCAAGTGCTAGTTTTACAAAATATTCAGCCTTGTAAGTTATTGATTTTTATGATAAATATTAGTATTTGCAAAAGTGATTTATTTTATTATGTGTATATATTATTTTTATATGTTAATATCATTGAGGACATCTATTAATGCTAATTTAATTGATTTTATTTGTAAAATTTTCTTTTTAACTAAGGGTAATGTCCAGTTAATTTTTGAATGACTGTATATATGCTAGTGAGGTTTAAAGTCTACATAGTGTTGTCAGAGAACCAATCCTGAGGTAGGAGGGAACCCAAGTAATGTAAAAGAGCAGTAGAGTGAAAACCCACCAAGGATGATCCTATAGGAATTCCAACCATCAGAGTATTTATCATATAGCCCCACAATTTATACAATCCCAAGAAAGGAGCAAAAAGAGTCAAACCATAGTATATGGCTACATAAGTCAAGACATACCAAGGTGCACCTGGGCAGCTCACAGGGGGAGGCAAAGGAGGAGGTGTTGTTTTATAAAAAGTAGGCAGAATTTGATGTTTAGTGTATAGGTAATCCCAAGCCAAAGTCTTGGTGGTGTCCTTGACCTGGATATTTGAATCAAATTGATGACATTTAACAACAGGATACCAGAGGGAGAGGCAGAATAGAAGAAGAAGCAGTTTCTGCTTCCAATTCATCTGAATTTTAAACTTAGAAACTACTAATTTAACAGGTAAAGAATGTAAAAGTACAAATTTATTAAATTCAGAAAATTGAAGTTGTTAGAGCACTCTGTAAATGTAAGGGACCATCTTTATAGAGGAGAGTACAGTTGGGGAATCAAACAAGGGTCCATTACTCTCTACAACAGGAGATAGCTCTTCAAGCTATAGGGTAGGGGTTAGACAAGGACCAGGGAAGCACAAGGTAGCTGGCCCCTGAGACAGGATACAAGGAGGAACAAGGAAAGCCAGATGGTGACTATGGGCTATAAATAGGGGATTCCAATCATCTGAACTAGGAGATACTACTAAACAATCAAGTGAATAATAGGGCAATATTGCTTTATTGTAGAAATAAATGTTAATCAAACAATTAACTTGGGACTTAGATGGGAATTCTTATACTAGGGGGGGGGGTGGAATTGGGAGTATAGACTTAATGAGTTTGAAACCCAGGTATAATAATTCACATGCAGTGGCAGAAATCATGATGCAGGCTATTTTTAGATGCATTATAGTACTGAGTTACTTGCAGGTTTTACTTGCATATGCATTGCTGTGGTGCATAATAGCAATTAATTGATAATTAATTGAGTGGTAGTGACCTAGATTATCCAAATTTGGAAGTTGGAAGAGGCCTTCATCTATTGGATAAATGTTGTCAGGGAAGTGATTCCTGACAGTAAATTCAAGTGCCCCTTGCTAAATACTGGGAAGTTTGGCTTGGGGATGTGGAATAATTTGTGGTGGAACTTGGGGTGACTGGTTTTACCATTAATTTACTTCCTGCATGGTCATTTTGGTTTGACTACTCCCAGAAAGGTTTCAGGATGCAGCTAGCAGCAGCCAAAACTGCTAGTTAATTAAGAAGAAGTAAGTTGAGAACTATGGTCTGGTGGTTATTTCAAGCTGATGGTGTGATTGGCTTTTCTTCTGCATGGTGGTTGGGTGATCTTTCAGTTACCTGATAATTGTGGGTACTCATCTTTACTAGGGATTTGTCATTGGTTGTTTACTTTTTGAACTGGTTATGATTGGTCAGGTGGTTGATTACAAGGGTAGTTTTTGAATCTGTTGGCTGTACAGTAGTTTTCAAACCTGTTGAGATAAACAAAAAATATCAGTCCAAAAACAAATACAACTCATTCTAAAAATAAAATCAAAAATTAAAGGATTTATATTAAATTACAATAGATTTGGATCCAACTTGATTTTGCTTTTAGACTGAGTTGTATTTGTTTTTAGACCAAATTTTTTTGTTTATCTCTACAGGTTTGAGAACTACTGTATAACTTCCAAAGGATTTACAGAGCCTGTTTTCTCATTTGAACTTAACAGTAAGCTTTTTTTCTTAATTTTAACTAATTTCTTATTAATTTTAGATGATTTTGAAAGGTCCAAAGGTTCCAGGTTTGACTCCCCAAGTGAAGCACATTTTAGGACAGCACTAGATTTACAGCCTTGTTGTGAAAAAGATTTTTTAAAACTAATATTGTTTCCAAGATGATTTTCAATCAAACCAAGTGTCAATTCTAAGATTTGAGTAGCCCAGGGTAGAGAAATTGTATTGACCTCATAAAGATGATCTAATAACCAAGAATTCTGTGTTTTCCCATCATTCTCAATTAATAGATTTAGGATGGAAGGATTTCCAATCCTTAAAAATGTGAAGCCACAGATGGTTGACTATTGATGATGATCAGCCATAGCAATGGTGGATTGGTAAATGCTGCCCACAATGGGTTGTTTTAACACACTAAAGTGTTGCAACTGAACCAATGAGGATTCAGTATTTGAGTTGGGAAAGACAACAGTCCAATAGAAAGGACAAGAATGAATAGAATAAGGGATTGTTTATTGTAAAATATTGTGATTAATATACCATATGGGGAAAGGCACAAGGCCACAGGGGGTGGCATGGTGGCATGTTCTATGTAAGGTTTGAAGCCAAGGAATAACTTTTGAGGGATCAGCAGGTTGAATTGGCAGCACTCCTAATTAGGAGAAAGTGCCAGCATTTTGATATTGCCATCAGAATGGTCCATGTTGTTAGACACGTCAAGGGGTGACTCATCAAGCGCGCCCTGTGTATTGTAAGATACGTTAGCAGGCAAGTCTGGAAACTTGGTTGCAACACTCCCCCTTGCCCCCTGCTTGTTGTCAGACACCAGGATCAGAGTATGCAGAAGATCTGGGAAGGTCCACACAAACAACCTTTGTGTGAGGATGGCGCAGCAGGTGCGCAAGCAATTATGGTGGAGCTTCTTGGTATTTCCTTGGGCATCCTTGAGTTGATAGGTGTGATTGTCATAGACTGCGGCTATCTTGAAGGGCTCTAAGTGGTTGGGCTCTAATTTGGCTGAATTTGGGTTGAGGGTGTAGACAGGGTCATCTACGGCATATCTTGCCTCAAGGTGCTTCATCCCTCCTTCAATTTGTTTGTGTTCAATTGCTTGGGCCTTGGCACGCCATTGGTTCAGGGATGGAGTTGTCAACAGGGGAGGTTTCCCAAGAACTGTAGACCATAACTTCCCTTGTTCAACCCCCATCAAACTGTTGGGCGTCCCAAAGGCCAGGGCGCTGGGGCTGAACCCAGTGCCTCTGTTAACTCTTTCTTGTAAAATAAGTAGAGCAGTAGGCAGGTGTTCAGTCCATGCGGTATTGGGATGTTCCTGTGAGAGCTTGGCAATCAATTGAACCAGTGAGCCATTTAATTGCTCTATGCGTCCATTGGATTGTGGATGGTATGGGGTTGTGACTATCTGTTGGAGTGCATTCTTGGCGCAGTACGCCTTCATGACATGCCCAACAAGCTCAGGCCCACCATCCATGATGAGGCGTTTGGGCCACCCAAAGCAGACCACAATTTCCTTGCCAATGAAGCGGATGATGGTGGTGGCAGTGTGGTTAGTGGTCGCCCAGGCCACTGGCCAACAGGTGAAGTAGTCAATGGCAGTTATAATGTATTTATTCCCCAGTCTGTCTTTGGGGAGGGGCCCCACAATGTCAAGGGCCCACTTTTTGAAGGGTTCCATTGCTTTGATGGGCAGGAAAGACTTTGGGGGTGCAGGTTTAGACGTATTCTTTTTGCACAGCACACATGTTTCAAGGAGATCCAGGATGTCTTGACGCATACGCGGCCACCAAACCTTTTGTTTCATGATCTCAAAGAGGTTACGTCCTCTGATGTGACTCAGGGTTTGATGGTAATGCAGTATGTTGTCACCCTGTTGTGTGGTGGGGATGTAAGGCGTCTTCTCACTTGTCTCCGCCCAGCGGCAGACATTGCCAGCATCTGTGGTGAACTGACTTTTGTTGTCCTTCAGCTTGAAGATGGTTACTGAGTTAAGGCCTTTGTAACAAGTTGCTTCAGGGCAGAGGTACAACATTGGCCAATCTGGGTCCAAGCTGTCATCCCCAGTGATGGATGCTACATAGAGCCTTAAGAGGGCGTCAGCTGTGACAAGTTCCTTCCCAGGCTTGTACTTGATGCGCAACTGGTAGGGGGAAAGCCGCTTGACCCAGCCTGCTTGGCGGCATGTCAAGTGGGACTGCATGTTGAAATACTGGAGTGACTTGTGATATGTCAGGACGCGGGGTGGAAAGGTAGCCCCTTCCAGGTAACAGCACCATTTCTCAATGCAGTTCACAATTGCTGCCAACTCTTTATCATGTATAGGGTAATGTTTTTCTGAGTCATTAAGCTTCCTGGACTTGTATACCACAGGGAGGAAGACACCTTTATCAGTTTCTACCTGTAGCACACCCCCTATGGCTCTGTCAGAGGCGTCAGTATTGAGTTTGTACTGGCGGTTCCAATTGGGAAACTGCAATACAGGTGCAGTTGTAAGACTTTTATTCAACGTCTCAAAGGCTTGATATCTGGCAGGGGTCCACTGGAAGCGCTGTTTAGTGTTTAGGAGCTTGGTGAGAGGTGCAATTAGTTCCCCGCAATTGGGAATGAACTTGCGCACGTAGGCAACCATGTCTAAGAAGGTACACACCTGGCTCACATTGGTGGGAGGCAGCATGCTGGTGATTGTCTTAACTTTGGCAGGGTTGGGCTTTATCCCTCGGGCAGAGATGGTGTGCCCAAGGAATAACAGCTCCAACTTGAGGAACTTGCATTTGGAGGGTTTAGCTTTTAGCTGATTTTTCCAAAGGGTGTCAAGGACAGCACAGAGGTGTTGGAGGTGTGTGATTTGATCTTGACTGAAGACAATAATGTCGTCAAGGTACACAACCACACATTTTCCAATCAGGTTCTCAAATGGTTTGTTCATCAACATGGAAAAGGTGGAAGGAGTGTTGGTCATCCCAAAGTTCATGACACGACACTCAAACAACCCGTAGCAAGTGTGGAAGGCAGTTTTTGCCTCATCCCCTGGTGCAATGCAGACCTGGTTGTACCCTGCAGTGAGATCAATATTGCTAAAGACCTTCACACCTGCAAGTGTATCAAACAGATTGTCAATCAGCAGCAGGGGGTACTTATTCTTAACTGTCACCTCATTTAGAGCACAGTAGTCTGTGATCAGGCAAAGGGACCCGTCCTTCTTGGCTACAAAGAAGACTGCAGCCCCATATGGCAAGAGCAAGGGGCAGATGAAGCCCTTGTTGAGTGCGTCTATGAGGTGCTGGCAGAGAGTCTCATCTTCTTTTGGTGTCAGGCAATAAAAGGGACGTGCTTTAGGCAGCAACCCTTGCAGTTTTACAGAGTGCTGGATCTCCCGGGGAGGAGGTAGTTATTCAAGTGTCTCCCTGAATACATCCTTGTAATCCTCAAGGAGTGTAGCGACCGCTGATGGTAGTGAGGAGGTCAAGGGAGGGACTGCAGATGGTTCAGTGCAGATAACTTCAACTGAGCATTGGATAAAGTCTAGTTTCCCCCATTTGAAATTGTACGGGCCTGTCTCTGTTATTCTGACAAACACAGTATTGTGGAGTAAATTGCTTATTTCTACAGGGTAGATCTGGAATCCCACCCCATTTCTATTGAGGATGATGACAGGAGTATCCCAATTGATGTAGGGACAATTGTGCCAAAGCCAGTTGAGTCCAGCAATTACATTGTGGCTGAGCCCTGCCATGATGAGCCCAGAGAGCTTAACCTGGATGTTCCCCATCCTCACAGAGAAGGGTACCGTCTCATGGGTAATTGCAACTCTACGGAAGTCAGCTACTTGTACTGCCTTGAACCTTCTAGGCACCCAGTCCAATTGTTGGGAGTCAGCAAACGCCTGGTCCACCATAGTGTGGTTGTCCCCGGTATCTACCAATAGCTTGTGGGTATTGCCACAAAAACAGAAGGGATAGACTAAGCGGGTGACTTTATTTGAAGAGTGGCTCACTTGAAGTACGGGGTCATCACTGTGGACCTGGAAGACGTCAAGGGTTTCAACATCGTGTACATTGTAGTCCCAGGGGTTCTTTGCAAGGAGGGATTGAGAGTGTGGGTCAAGTGGGGTTGTAGAACCTCTTGTAGCTACAACCCCCAGGCTTTTCCTGGGTCCTCAATTTGGGATAGCTGGAGATCCCCCTTGCGGGGGCTCTTAGTCCCATTATCCTGCTGACTGGGCTGGCGGCGGCCTACTTGGTTGTGGCTACTGCCAGGTGTTGCATGAGGTTGAGGTGGAGCATCATTTGTACGGCAGAAGCCCATCAAAGCCTGGTTATTGGCCTCCACAATGACTTTATAAAAGTCATTGATGGAGGTACAGCAACCTACAGGGACCCACTTGCAGATATGGGGTCTTAACCTGTTGACAATGAGGGTGAGTAGTATTGCATTTCCGTTGGTCATGGCTTCAGGGGCGGCAGCAAGAGCTTGCTGACAGGCAGCAAGGTACTCAGGAACATATCCAGTCTGCTTAATTGCTAAGAGAGGAGTTCCCACCACAATATGCAAGAAGGTTTTGCTGTAGCGGGATCTCACTGCGTCCCAGAATGCTGCCAAGGTGAATTTGACTTACTGACTGGCCCAGTTAGTAAACCATACAGCAGCGGGCCCTGTGAGGCGCCCAGACACAGTGGCAACCCACATGGGCTCAGGAACCTGACAGATATGAAGGCGGGTTTTGGTGGACTGCAGCCAACTGACAATGTTGGCTCCTTTGACTCCACCTGCAAAGGATTCCAGCTGGAGATTGAGCATACATTGTGAAAGGTCTGACTAAGGAGGGGTGACGCTGGCGTCACGCTGCCCAAGGCAGAGCCAATTATACACGCTTGTAAGGACTAGATGGTCTTGGTAAATAACATACCCGTCGGGGATGTCCCCCTTGGGGATTGGCAGGAAAGTTTCTTGATGGGGAGTAGCCATACAGCCCGTACTCTGTCCTTTCTTAGAGGGAATTTTTGTTTTAGGTAGGTTGTGAACCTACCGCTGCTACCACTGTTGCAACTGAACCAATGAGGATTCAGTATTTGAGTTGGGGAAGACAACAGTCCAATAGAAAGGACAAGAATGAATAGAATAAGGTATTGTTTATTGTAAAATATTGCAATTAATATACTATATGGGGAAAGCCACAAGGCTACAAGGGGGTGGCATAGTGGTGTGTTCCATGTAAGGTCTGAAGCCGAGGAATAACTTGTGCGGGGATCAGCAGGTTGAATTGGCAGCGCTCCTAATTAGGAGAAAGTGCCCGCCATTTGACATTGCCATCAGATTGGTCCATGTCGTTAGACACGTCAAGGGGTGACTCATCAAGCGCGCCCTGTGTATTGTAAGATACATTAGCGGGCAAGTCTGGAAACTTGGTTGCAACAAAAGGCAAAATGATAAGATTGATAAGTTACACTAGATGTTTTACTGCTGGTAAACCCCTCTTATCACTTATTTATTGCCAATAAATCCTAGCCCCATCATTTATTACAAGTAAATGTACAGCCATCAATTCCTGCCAACTAAACAACACTAATATGGGTTTATGTTTAATACTCCCAAACTTCCTTAAGCATGAACACCACAGGACCTTGCATAGGCGGACACTGCTCACCTTACACTACTAATGGTGGCAACAAGAGGCATTTACCGCCGGTAAATCCCTAATCTGACTCACAATCTGAACAATTGAACCAAATTGAGGATTATCTGCCAGTGAACCCAACCCATTATCCGCCAGCAAAACCTATATGAATTTCATTGTCTAATCCCAAGTGCTCCTCTCTTATTAGGTCAAAGGTACAGGTAGAGCGCTTACCACTCCTTCATGCAACAGGTGCACTCCTCCATTAAGGAATCATCACAGCTATGTAGTGAAGAAGGGTTCACCTGGCAGTAAAATGGTCAGAAGACCACCATGTGATTCCGTGGCACAACCAACCAGCGTACACCATGAGGCCAGATGCACACTAGAGGCCAGGTCCGCCTCTGGCAATAACATCACATCCTCTGTTACAGCCAATTGGATCCTCATAAGTCAGCTGATTAGGACCACAGAAGAGACTAGAGATTCATGGTCAGACAGAGGACAACAGACATACACCCAGAATGGTATATATAACACCATTCACGGGCATCACAAAAAACACTCTTCACACCCCACATTTACTTCTCGTAAGCCTCAGGCCAGAGGAGCCCCCAATAAACTACATTCTTACACCCACATCTTTGAACTTGAGCAAAATGAATAGTACAGGTACTACTAGCGACCTATTCACACAGGCCAACAATACAGCTTACAGGCATGCAACCGAAGGTGAAAACCCAATCAACTTCACACATAGTATTTGATTTTTCATATGAATGTCATTTGTTGTTTTGTACCTTACAGCTGGTGTGATAAACATTCTGATTAAACTGAAATATCCAGTTGAAGTTTTAGTGATATATCAGTGTATTTAAGGTAAACATCAAAATTGGTTGACATCTGATGAGATGACTCAAGTATCAGTTTCTGAACTAAAAAGAGATATATGATCAATTCTGCCTAAATAAATAGTAATGGAGTAAAAGTAATTGAAAAATAATTGCAACAGTTTATTGATGCATGAAATGTAACCCCATCAAGCCTACTTATTTGGTATGCTGGAAGCGGAGCTTTTTACCGGAATAAATGAAGTTGTCAGCATAAAGTTTCTTGCGGAAGGCACGTTGTTTAGGCTCCTGGACGGAGTAGTTCCAGCCTAAAAATACTTAGGCTTTTGAGAAGATAGCTGTTTACCTTGTTTTTCAGCAAAGAGAATGGCTTGTTCTTTGGTTTTGAAATCAATTTTCAACGCCTGGAGGGGATCAGCACTACAGAAAGTTAGAATCACGCCTGAAAATTAAAATACCTGGATGCCCATCCCATTAAAGAATTTGTCCATCTCCCACTGCCTTCAAGGATATCGAAGTCCAACTTCCAGTGCTTTGTTCCAGCGGTTCCAGACTGCATAGCAGTTTTAGCGGGCTGATAGATAAGCACATTACGGCTTTTAAGCTCCTCTGTAAATATCAGTAAAAATATCATTTAATATTACCTGGCGCCCCAGAGACCACATCCGCTTGAACAACGTCACTAGTTGGCCTGGCTGTCACGCTAGTCTCTTGTGGACCTGTCTTGAGCGATAAATGCCGGGTACCAATGATTCCCTGGTAGCGAAGAAGTATATTTCTGTTCAAGCTCATTCTAAAGTTATTTAAAAGTTAAAAATAAAATTATAATCAATTATAAATCATAAGCTGATCATATAGACTAGGAGTTTTAAGATGTCTAGCAAGGACAGCGCATTGGGAGTTGGAACTCAAAGAAAAGCTCAGTCACACAAGCCTTTAGTTTTTAATTTGAATAAATATTATTAAACATTAAATGCTTTTAATACCAAAGATAATATTAATTTGTAACTCAACAGCTTGCATTTAAATGATCGTAGAATTTTTTTCAAATCAAAAATGTAGCTGTATAGCAGCCCGCTAAAAAAACGAAAATTCAGAGTAAAAATATGAGCTTTAAATATATATGACTCAAAGTAGTACTGATTTAGAGCTTAATCAACCCTGAAAATTTTGACTTTACTTGGTTCAAAACAGCTATGTTTATATTTTTACAACTAGTTTGAAATACTACTTAAAAAGAACCAAAAGCTGTGCTAGTTTTTTAACGGTTTCAATAAAGAGAGTCTACTTATTTGGAGCACTAATAGCCATACTAGTTAATTTAACTTAAATCAGATTTACAAACATTTGAAAAGCAGAAATTAGAAAGCTCAGTGGCTATAAGAATTAAAGACCAAATTTTTTATTGTACAAGAAAAGCCCCAAGATCGCACAACCAAAGAAAGGTATAAATGAAAAAATATGGATGCAATAAACGCGTCCCTTTGTCTTAAGTCATAGCTGCCGATCATCTTGATAAATAAAAGGTGATACCACAAATAAGCATTTTGTTAATTAAAAACACAGACAAAAGTCGTGATAATGAATCAATTATTAATGGGTGAAGAACCTTCAAACCTTAAATAACTATTGTGAAACAAATTGTAAATTAAAACAAATACAAGTCACTGAACTGTATGATCAGGCCAAACTAAGTGCGTGACTATCCTTCACCAAGTTCACGCCTACTATGAGAATTGTATCTGGGTTGAGAGAGAGTCCTGACTCCCCAAAAAAATTATATAAATTCTAAACTAAGGTTTATTTAATTAAGTAGAATGGGAACCAAGAGCCCCAGTTTAGATGAGTCCAGCAAATGGAGAGAAGGGCTTTGAGTCCTATCAATCTTGATCCCAAAAATCTTATTTTAGTTTTGATTTTAAATCCTTTTGTTTGGGAATCAACAGCCCTAATTATATGCTATAAAACAGATGCAACAAAAATAATCAACAAGTATTCATATAGTACAAACACTTTTTCCAAAAAAGCTAGATACATATATACAACCAAATACCCACATATCAAGGTTGACAATACTGGACCCCACTTCATTCCCGACACTTTGATTTTTAAAAGCCTTACTGTAGTTTTAAAAGCTATGGCGACAACCAAAAATACCTCAGATGTAAATGAAATGATTTCAGATTTAAGCGAATTCCAACTATCAGGTTAAAATATACACTCTGCTAACAGGGATTTTTGGTCTTAATGGATGAAATGGGTCAACACAGCAACAAATTGCCCACACACTAAGCAAGACTATTCAAAATACAATCCAAAATACACTGATTTACAAACGAAATGGTGAGTTAACTTTTGGGGTACATATGTTTACTATGTGGATCAGTGACAAACTACACCCAAGTGCGGTGAGTCAAAACTCAAACCAAAAATGAAACACAATAGCAAATCACTATGTAAACAAAATCACTCAAATGTTGTGTGCAATGGATTGTAATCAAGAATGATATCAAGGTATCTAAAATAAGACATGAGATCTGAAAATAAATTTTAAAAATATTGTGTTGGGTGCTTAATTTGGCGTAAAATATGGGGAAATGGGTGGAAATTATTTTGGGTATTCAAAAATGGGCGTTGTAAAACCAGAAACAACTAATTAAGAAATAAAAAATCTATAATTGGGATATTGAGTGAGAAAAAATATTAATTGAATATACATATTCAGATAAAAGCAAAAATTAAAATTAGAGTGTAACTTAATTAAGTTTTATTTAGTATTTTATTAAATTTTAAATGAAAGAAACACAACAACAGAGTACCAATACACCTGTTGTGTGCTGCAGTTGCGGTCACTCCCGCGGGTCAAAAAATAGAGTTAGTGCAACCCAAGTGCCTACTCAAGGAGGAGACAGGAAAGGAGAGTTCAATAGTGACGCTGCACTGACACAGCCGGTTCAAGGAGCACAAGCTGCTAGGGTGTGAAGCATTAACCCTTGGGTCCCAGCACTGACCCAGAAGCTCACCAAGGTCATCACTACCCAAACAGTTAGAAACAAGGAGGTAGAACTTACTTTGTATGTGTTTGACTTTCATGGCCATAGTTTTCCCGGGTGCGACTTGGCCAAAGCCCTGCCACCCGGAGAAAACCGGCCCAAAGCCCCACCCGCGTGCAGCAATCGTAGATTTAAATCTAACAATCAATTGTAAGTGGGTGATGGCACAGGAAATTGGGTCTGAGTGGGGGTGTGGATGCCTCACGCCCAATTTTCCCTTCCTTGATCTGCTGGTCAACAAATCCTGACCTCAAAGGAGGTCAGGTAACAGCTTACAGAACCATCATTGGTGGTATCTGTAAGCTGTCCAAATATTGTAATTAAGGAGGCCACCTCATCAAGATGTACCCAAAGGCCTTAAGTAACAATTGTCCCCACCAAACTACCTTAGTAGTTTGATATTTTACTATCAATAAATATCTTGCCTCAATGTGTCATGGCCCACCATAACATAGTAGGTTTAAAAAGTCACATTTTAAAAGCTTGGATCAATAAAGCTACTTCTTGCTGTCAGAAAGCTACCTTGATGATCTCCCTAGGTACCCTAGATCAAAAGTTATGGCAATTTAAAGAGCCAAGTTCAAAAACACTGTCAGCATGTCCCAAAATGGTTGCAAGATTGGATTTCAAATCAAGACAAGCAACAATTAATAAGTGGGCAAATCCAACCATATTTCAGCTTCCAGTGATCAGTTTTGGATGTTCTTACGCTCAAATGAAAGCCCTAGACGAGGAAAATCCATCCAAAGTATTTTTAGATGACTAACTGTGGCAAACCGCAAAGTCTGAATCTGGCCAAAAGAATATGACTAGAATTAGTCAGCTGATGTTTCAAACTTTTAGAATGACCCTCCAGATAGAGAGACAAGGACCTTCAAGAAGAATCAGGAAGAATCTCAAAGACCAATGTAAATGGTATAAAAAGAACCTAGTTCCCCTTTTCCCCATTGTGATCATTCTTGGTCTGAATAATAAATAAAGGACTTCTCTTAGACTATAGTTTAAATGGATCAGAGTTGAGAGCCCTTGGGCCCTGACACAATGATTCACTTATTTCAATATTTCCCAATCAGATTTGTAATAAACAGACTGCTAGATTCTACTTTCTCACCTCTTCAATTTCCTGGTAATTTTCCTCCTCCTGCTGAAATGATTCCTGAAAACCGCAAAATTGAATGCAGGCCTATCTATGCTGCTGATTTCTTGATGTTGAGCCAAATGAAGGTCTTTCTGATTTACCTGTGCATAATCTTCTGCTGCACCTTTCCTTATTCACTCTTCAAGGGTTACCATTTCCGAGTAAACACACTTTGTCTCCTTCTCATTGGTAATGTTATCCTCATTTGGGCATACATTCCTCATTTGATTGATTATGACAAGCTTTCACTCTACTTCACCCTGACATTGACGCTGAGTACCACCAAGAGTCGGTCCTGTCAGCCATGATGGAGAAGGTTAAGCCTGTGCTTGACACTAGCTATGAGCCTTACGTCAGTGATGGCGACCAAGAATACAGCAATGAGCCTAAGTTCTATAGAACCACAGAGGGGCAGTTAATGTTAAAGAAAGTTGCTGTGTTCTACACCAAGGTACCCATGCCTTGCAAGCCTGTCACCAATCAGGATCCTGGTTGTCTGAACCCTCAAAGCCCGCTCAGAAGCACATTCCTGATATAAAGCACATCATCCTTCTCAAGCTAATGCGGGAATCTGGTGACTACAAGGCGGCCACGGCTCTTGTTGGGGTGGATCCCAAGTACGCCTTCAAGATATTCAACACCTTCATTGAGACTGGCCAAGTCCTTGCCGCAGAGAAATTCTTGCGCGTGTCCACCATGCTCACCAAGGAGCACAAATGGGCAATCCACCACTGGATAACCCAATATTGCTATATTGAACTAGCAAATATAAAGATAATGGTCAAATCTACTTTTGGGGTTGAGGCCTCAATTTCCTTATACTACCATCTGGTGAAGGGAATGTGCTTTTTCTTGAAAAAGCTCAGGGTATCTCTGTACAATTAGAATAACCCAACCAACATTGAGACCCTGAAAAAATATGCTGAGGCCTACACTGCCCTCAAAGCCAATGGGACGTTCAAATGTTACTATATTGTCAAATCAGCATTTGCCTTGTCAATGCGCATGGGTATGGGTATTTCACCAAAGGCTCAAATGACAGGGTAGCTTGGCGTGCTGCAGTCTGCGCCACAGCCTATTCAAAGGTGGCTCTCCTCGGTCCAAAGGGGATTGAGCTCTATCAAATGATATTGGTTTCACACAATAGCAGGACCTTCTTGTCATTCCTCCAATTGGTCCAGGAGCACCCCAAGCGCACAAGCCTGAGCTTCATCAATGTTATTGTGCTGGATAATGTTGGTCTCCACAAGGTGGCTGATATTCTCAAAGAATTCCCAATGATTGACACCGGCATTACAGTGGGCCCCCAGCAATTGGCCACAGCAAATTTGCGCCTTCTCTTCCTCCCTGCCTATTTGCCCTTCCTCAATCCCATTGAGGAAGTTTTTGGGTGGCTCAAGCAAGTTGTCAAGCAAGGGACCCCAACTGGGACTGAGGACCTCTTTGATTTGCTGCAGGTCAGGATCTACACCCTCCCAGATGAGACTGTGGCCAAATTCTATGGCCACACTTATTTTTTCATCTCTACGTGCCTTGCCAAACAGCCAATCAATTAAAGGCTTAGAATGTCCAACTTAATTTATATTCTCTAATTTATTATTTAAGATTTATTAATCATCATTTTATATTTAGAAGCTTCCAAGCCCACAATCACATTCAGAAGGACCATTAATGAAGGTTCTTAATGTATTTTTTTATATTGATTTTTTATTATGGCATCTGTCAGAAAATTGCAGACCATGTTATTTTATCATCCGCCAGCTGATATCCTAAGTCTTCTAACATTAGGGAAGTACAGAGAACCTGTGACTTTGGCGTAACCTTTGGCCCAGAATATGCTGTAGTCATCAGAAGTAGCAAGTCTGACAGGGCCCAAGGCCTAAAGGAATTGGGACGGTTCTTCCCACTTCTGGATATAGGTTCATAGGTTGTTTCTATATTATACTATAGATAATTATACTGTATGATGACAGTATCATCTTTTGCTCTCCGCTAATAAATCCTAAGAGAGGATCACATTAAGGAAATATGACTTGGATCAATCACCAAGTCAATACAGAATCATCAGTCTTTTATTCTAATGGACTGGCTTTAAGGCAACCTGCCTGCCCACGTTTTATCTGAGTTAGCTCACAACGCTAAAAGAGACTGAAGTAGCATTAGGTCAACACAGCATGAGGCCCATTCTTTTTGGAGTGGTTTTGACAGAAGCTTGCTTGACATTTTCCACAGATTGGTATCCTTTCTGTCTACCTGGACCACTTCCAGGGCTAGCTAGCCAGTGGTTGGCTACTAGTTCACAGAGATGATTATTTCACTTAATCAGAGCTACTCTAATACAACAGGCTCAAATTATTTTTATCTTAGAGTGTTTGGCCTGACAGCCCAGTCCATTTTGGACTCTTCTAGAAATGTTTCAAATGACAGCCCATGTGATGGCTTTTGTTCTAGGAGATAATTAAAGTTTACAATAGTAATTATTATGAGAAGTATGTTTGAGATGATTGTTGAGGTGGAATAATTAATGAGCAGTAATTGCATGTTCCATTAATTAATTGCAATGCATGGATTTGTTAATGCCATGATATGCTTTGGTCATTGATTTGTTGATCACACAACCCGTGGCCCACATCATTCTATTGAAACCGTTCCTAAGAGTGATTGACAGCTGGCCTGCAATAATTGGTTGAATCCTTTATTTAGTCAATATCCCAAAATCCTGACGCTATGTTCTGAATGCTGTTTTGGATATGCCCTCTGGCTTAACACAGATTTGGTGATATCCTTCTGTTAAGTCAATTTTTGTGAAGAATTGGGACCCCCCAGGGCGTCAAAAAGGTTGTCAATCAGAGGCAGGGAATACCTGTTCTTAATTGTACCCTTGTTGAGCGCCCTGTATTCTGTGACTAGGCAGAGTCCTCAATCCTTTTTTGTCACAAAGAAGATAGCCACATCAAAAGGAGATTTGGAGGGTTGTATGAGTTCTTTTTCAAGGTCCTCATCTAGGTAGGCCTTAAGCGCGGCATTCTCTTGTGGTGTTAGGCGGTAGATAGGTTGTGCTTTTGGCACACTTCCTTTGAGGTCAGTTTCATGTTATATCCCCTGATTGGGTGGTAGTCCTGGTAATGTTTCTTGGAAAACCAAAGAGAATTATAGGACCAGCTGTGCTCAGATTGGGTCTTGTTCACATGTGGTTTCTGTTTTTTAAAGTGGATAACCTCATGCATGCAAGTGTTCCAGTCAATTTTGCTAGGGTCTTGTTCCTCTTCTTTTTTCATAATTTTCACAAACACATGGTCTCTCATAAGTGTATTAAGATGAGTTAGATATACATGGTGGTGTACCTTTCATTGTTGTATGATGAGGGTAACACTGTCCCAGGAAATATGAGGTTTGGTCTTTCTCATCCAATCCAGATCAAGTACAACATTATACTTGGGGGTTAGTATGATTGGACTACTAAGAGTAGTCTTTATATCCCCTTTTTGGGCCCAAAAGAGGTTTGCCTCTCTGGTGGCTGGTGTGCTCCTGTTATCTGCCATGATAACTCTCTTGACGTTATTTTGAACCATGGGTAGTTTCATGAGGTTGGAAAATCTTTTGTAATGGGGGATTGGTCCTCTTCAGTGTCAAATAGTGCTGTACACAGATATCTACAAAAGCAGAAAGGATAAATAAGAATTTATTTTCAGTTAGTGCAGCAAACAGTATAGGATCACTGAAGGGTACTTGGATCATGGTAACTGAGTCCACATCTTGGTCCCTGTACAAGTCTTGTAAAGCAGGGGAGGGCAGCTTGAATAAGCACTCCCCTGAGCTTGTCCCTTCTTGGTGGTGTTATCAGTACTGATTTGATTTACTTGAGTAGTGCAACTTCTGCCTTAAGGATGAGGTTTATTAGATCATTTGTTCTGCTTGTTAGATCAAGGGTCTTTCTTTGCTATGGGACTCTGATTTTGATTGTATGTTACATGTAGGTTGTCAGATTTTGGTACAGCTTGTTTTCCCTTCAAAAACATGTATTGGAGGTTTTTGCAACAGCTTGTGTCAAACTGGCGTCTGATATGTGTGGGGAGGTCATTATAGAAGTCCAGCTGTGGTCCATCCTCATTGAAGTTGATGGTGTTGAGAGCTCAGTCACATATGTCTTCATATGCTGCAATGTAATCCTCAATAGTTACTATCATTTTGAAGGTTCTGAGTTCTGTCATGATCACAACTTCAGAGTCCTTTATGGCAAATTTCTTTAGGAAGGCGTTCTTGAACATGTCCCAGTTTTTGTTGTGATTAGAGTTTTGGTCAAACTACTTGCTTACAAAATGTGATGCAGCTCTGGTAATGTGTAAAGAAATTTCACTTGCCAAGAGTTATTGGGGGTAGCCTATTTGTGTAAACTTAATTTGGGTGCTTTGAATCCAGAGGTTGGCGTTTTCACAGTGTATTCCTGAGAACATTTCAATCTCTTCTGAGCAAAGGCGTTAAAATTTAATGTTGGCTATATTGGTTGCTTTGGGAACTGGAGGCAGATTCAGGACTCCTTATGTACTGAGGAAGTTGGAATGTTTGGTTAGTAAAAGGATATTATTAAAGACAGTGAACTCCATGGGGATGACCTGAACTTCTTCATATTGTCTCTAGTTGGTGGGGAGTGCCATCTGCTGGGTTCTTTTCTTTGGAGGAATTTTTTCCTTTAAGTTGCATAGGTGTGGATAACTTACCTATGCTACCACTGTTGAGTATATAGTTCTTAGAAGTATAATAACCAAGATAAAGGGGTAAATTAAGAAGAGAATGATACTTTATTAGATATGAGTTTTTAGTATTATATAGTATCATGAGAAGCCACATACTGTCCATGTATGTCATGGCAGTTATGGGACTTGTCTAAGTAGTGTTATGCCTAGGACTCAAATTTTTTGATCCCCATAATAGATGGTCAAATGATAAGAGTGCCACCAACTTAATGATTAGTCAGGGAATCATTTGGAGAGTTACTTAGGGAACTACTTTCCTGAGAGTTAATAATTGAAGATGTTGCAACACTATACTGGGAAGCCACTTGTTCACCAGGGGAGACTGTGGCAAAACCCAAATAGAGTGTGACTTACAAATATCTAAGTTGAGGAATTAGCACATAGAATTGGCAGCACTACTATTTAGCAGATATTGCCTGTAATGTGACATTGGCAGAAGAAGGCCCAATGTTGTTAGATATATTGTAAGGCACCTCTATGAGCACCTATTGTAAATTTGAATTAACTAGGGGTTTCAATTTACCTATTGAATGATAGTTCACAGATTGATTCCTATGAAAGCCTTTGCTTTTGATTTTGATCTGTAGAGTTCTCTTTACCCAAACACAGGTTGACATAAATATATAAACCTTCTGAATCCTTACCAGCCTCTTGCCACTTGGAGTATCTCCACTAAGGCTATTAGGATTGAACATTTGTATATAAAATTGAATGACCTTTTATCAAATAAAACAATTTCATTTTTATATTAAGCTTGATATTAAATATTCAGCACACATATCTATTCACTAGGAAGATATCTATTACTCATAATCAGATTAGACAGGCTTAAAGCCAGAACTCAAGTCCTATGTAATTAAGACTTTTGCCTAAGTTCTTTATTATTTCAAATAATAAAGCACATAATGAAAAATGGTGCTCACTACAGGAGCCACAAGTCTTGCCTTCAAGCCTTTTGATGTCACATTCATTGGTCCTTCCCGCCCTCCTTCTGCCAACAGTACCTCACTTACTATCTCTAGTCCTCCTCTGGAAGAAGACATATTGGACTCTCCTTCTATCCTGTCTGCTGTGGTTGTCTCTCCCAAGCCACATATATCACATATAATCATGAAAACATCTACCTTTGAACAAGTGCAGGAAACTGTCCTTGCAATGATTCAAGGTGGAAGTTTTTCAAGTGTCATTGGTTCCAAACTCAAGCCTTTGTTTGGGGGACTTGAGTACTGCTTCATGATGGTTGATCAAGGGTTACCTCATTTACATACCTCATCCCTATTAGTTATGGGGAACCTCCTTCAACATTTTGCTCAATCTGTGCTAGTCAACCATCAATTGATCCTGGGCTTGCAATCCTTCCAGTTAAATGAAATGCTGACTGCCTCCTGCAATAAATATTGTCATGAATGCCATTTTTCCTGAAAGAAATGACTTATCTAACTAGGGGAATCAAACTTGGAACCTTTTCCTGATAGTTCTATGGGATCTGAGGACCCCTGTGCTGACCTCATATATTTTTATGGCTAGACAATGAGCAAGCAGGAACAAACAGTGTCATGAATACTGTTATTCTCCATGTATCAATTTTGCCTTTGGTGGGCCATTTCAAAGACAAATATCTTGTTTTTGCTTTTGCCTCTCAAAATGAGTTGATGACTGAATCACAAAATACAATTGTTTGGTTTCTTGATCCTGCGCAACTCACTTGCCCCACTCATGCTGGTGGCAAGTGATCCTACTGTCCATGTACTGTTTTGTGGTATTCCTAACCACTATATATTCCATTTCACATTCACCAATAAAAATTAAGTTCTATTCACATTTTTGTTGTTGTGTCTTCAGTACTTCCGCGCCTCTCTCTAGCCACAACTAGTAGAGATTATTCTTCCAAGGCCGCAAGGTAAACACATAGCCTTCCCTGTCATCTAACTGAGACTTAGTAAAAATCCAATCCTAAGGTTAGGATTTCCCGTTGTGTGTCTGTGCTGCGCCTCAGAACACAACAAAAATGGTGCTCACTACAGGGGCTGTAAGCCCCTGGTTATCCCTTTTGCATCCACATTTTCAGGTCCCTTGCCTCCGCCTATGCAAGAGCCAACTTCACCTGAAATTGCTAGCCCTCCTATCAAGGAAAATATTGCCAACCAGCCTATTACTCCTACTGTACTTGTCAGGGATCCAATCATTGGGAAGCTTTTCCCCAATTGAATGGAGAAGAGCTCCCAAGTTGAATTTGATAAGAGTGGAACCTACTGGAATTCCTATCATTAGCATGTGTAGAAGGTGACTAAATAGGTGGAATCTTCCCAAAAAGAGAGTGAAGTGATTGAGAAGATAATAGACACTGGTGTACCCCAAAACCAACCAGGGGGCCTTGGGGTGGATGATTGGGGAGAATTGAGCTGTTTCAACATAAGGGGCATGTCTTTGATGCAGACCAAAACGATACCAAATTGGGTCTTCAGATTTGTCAGTAGGAGTTGATTCAGGGTTTTAGAAGTTAACATTTTATTGCCCATAATTAATTAATACACACAAAGTCCATACAAGGAATATGAACTTCATGTTGTTGGGGGGAACCTTTAGAATCTACTAATCAAGTGTTTAGAATTGAGAATATAGATTTATTGGGTTGATAGAAATAAAGAAATTGTTGGAGAAACTTTCTCAAGGGAAATTATTCAGTTTAAATGCTGAAGTCAATTGGGGAAGGCATCATAGAGTTTACCAGGCAATCCTGCAGGTGTGGGGTAAAAAGTATTGCCTTGCAGGCATGCAGCAGGCTGCAGCCTGCAATGCAAGAAGAAGTATTTTGGCTTATTGCAGTGCATTCTTCTTCTACACTGTGGTTTTGTTGACTATTGGAAACCAGATGAATATTACTTCTCAAGCTTGGTTGATTTGGCTTGATTGATTGGCTTAAGGGTTCTCCTGAAAATTTTGGGTGGAGGTTGGAGCATTTGTTTTGGCTTTAATTGGGTAGTTTGATGGTTTCAGAGCTAAATTTAAATGCACTTTTGGTGCTGTTGTTGTTTACATCCTTGATTGCCTGAATTTTTGAATTTTAAATAGAATTTATATTGATTATCTTCTTTGAGCTTTCAAGCTTGCTCTTGCTCTTGTTTTTGTTCTTGCTCTTGCTCTGGAATCTGTTTTTGCTCTTGTTTTCATTTGTGCCTTTATTAATTGGTTTCAAACGTATTTTTGAAATTTCATTTTCTGCATTTAATAATGCTCTTTTTGTCTTATTGGTTGTGTCCATGGTTCCAAGGCTTGTTGTAAATTTTGGGTAAGGGATAGAATCCCTTACACTAGTCTCTCTTAAGGCCCTGTCCCCTCCTTTTGCTTGATGGTAGTGGTCCAATAGACCCTGGAAGTTGGTTAAATTTGCAATGGGTTCCCAGCTGTTTGATTCCATACCATAACCCACCCATTTGATCAAGTAGTGTGGTTGGTTATGAATCATTTTGTAATCAATGATTTCTTTCACCTTCCATTCAGGGAGATGGTTCATTACCAGAGGTGGGGGGTTCCATTTGGCCTGAGAGAGATTTTCTGAAGATCTGTGGTAGTAACTGAGAAGTCTGACATGGAAGACGTCATGGGCTGTGGACCCTTCTGGCAGGCAGACTTGGTATGTCAGGGGGAAATCTTCCGTATTACTTCCAAGGGGCCTTTCTTCTTGGGTCCCAATTTTTGATATGGCCATTTGATGTGTAGATTGCGAGCATCTAGGAACACCAGGGATCCAGGGGAGTATTTGTCAGGCTCTCTGCGGTGTCTGTCAGCAAACTTCTTATATGACTGAACGGATTTATTTAGTGTTTCCTTAAGTTTGGCTTGAATTGTGGAGAGGTCATTTAGATGCTTGTTGACTTGTGGAACTGGGGTTGTCTCTGCTTTCAAAGGGATTTCCTCTGGGTCATATCCATAGTTTTCCTTAAAGGGGGACATCCCAATGGACATGTGATGACTGGTGTTATAGGCTAATTGAGCTACTGGTAGGAGCTCAGACCAGTTATTCTGTTGGGCATTGACGTAGTTTTGTAGATAAGCCTTCAATACCTGATTAACTCTTTCCGTCTGTCCGTCAGTATGGGGGTGAAATGAGGTGGAGAGGTTGGTCTTGACTCCCAACCCTTTCATCAGGCTAGACCAAAACTTGGATGTGAACTGGGTTCCTTGGTACGAGACAATGTCATTTGGTATTCCATGATAGGCAAAAACATTCTTGAGGATCATCTGGGCGGTCTCTTCTGCGGAGGCGGTGGAGAAGGGGATGAAGATACCATACTTAATTAGGCGGTCCACCACCACTAGGATTCCTGTATTTCCCTGGCTCTTTGGTAGTTCCACTATGAAGTCCATTGATATGGAAGACCATGGTTGAGGAGGGATTGATAGAGGTTGCAGGAGTCCTTGAGGCTTCTGGCGGGAGGTTTTGTTTTGACAGCACTCAAGACACTGGATTATGTAGCTTCCCACCAACTTCTTCATTGAGGGCCACCAGTATTGTCAGGAAATGTCAGGGATTTTTTCCCTGACTACTTGAATCTTATTGACAACCTTTTCAAAAAAATTTCTCCAAATCAACACCAGAACAAATACTTTAAGTATACCCAGTCAAAAACACACCACAACATACTTAACAACTATATTTGGTTATTGAAAACCTTCCAGACCAAGATTCTAACTCATGACGCTATAGAAAAATGTATTGTTAGTCTAGAATCCTCTCAAACCGTTGATTTATCTTTTTATTATCATTTGATTCAATTGTTTTTTGCTTTTGAAACGCCTTTCAAACTCAAAAGTGTTAATAATAAGATTGTATACGTCACTTATTTCTTGGCCATTGATTGGCTGCCTGGGATCATCCTGACGCTCTTGGATATAGAATCAGAAGATGAAACTGAGGCTCCGCTCTTAAGATTGACTGATACTCAATATGAGTACCGCCTAAATTACAAGGATCTTGTGGCTTGTCTTGTTTCCGTCCCTCTTAACTTTATGATTATCTTACAACTCCTGCTTCACATCAATGCTCATATTGGCCAGGTATTAATTTTAAACATGAAATTTACGCACATCATTGTCAAATTCCTCTGATCTTCTCCCAATATCCACTCAAACTCCCAGCCTTCATTTTGGAGACTATTTGAGCTTTCAAATCTGATCCAACTTAGTTGTTCCAACAATAAAAATTATTCCACTCCTTGCTACTCCTCCATTTTTTGATAAAATACATTTTTGAAGCCATGAGAGGAATTCTATTCCTATCCTGATTTCTAGCTTACTTCTTGCCAGTGGTGTTGGCCTTGGAAAATCCAACTCCTACCACCAACTGGTACAAATCTTTCCCAGATGACGCCCACCAGAAGGAAGCCCTTGCCCATGGATGGTTCAAATACCCTTCTGGACATTGGGGACGTAAATTCCACTATGGCTGTTTGTTCACTACTCCACCTCCTAAACCTACTCTGGTTAGACCTTATGCCTCCTTTTACCTTTTGACGTATTTGGTGGGTTACTATCTACTTGGTTGTTTCAGTTCTATGTTCAGAAGATTTGCTTACCTAGGACACCTTGGACATCTCACAATGGTCACAGTTACTATTGGCTTGGTAATAGCAGGTTTGAATGTAGGGGCTTTGGCCCATCAGCTAGGGAGTTTATTCCCTGCTAAGTGGGTCCCTGACAGGAAATCCTTTTGAGGGTTTTAGTAATACCCCCATGGCCTGATAGAGGAGTGTCGTGGAAGGCTTGGATGATTCCCTTTATAAGAGGGCCTTGGGGAACAAACAGGGAGTTGTCATGGAACCAGATGTTGTTTCTTATTTCCAGATTAGTGGTGCTAGTTGGAGGGCTCAGAAGTTGTTCCTCCTGGATCTCTTTATCCAGGTTAGTGTACAAGGACGCGGTAGCAATGAGGTTCAGGAATCAAGAAGGTTCCAACACTTGCCAGATGTTGTGTGCATGGTAGGAGGTATCAGGGTTGTCAAGGTCTTCTCTGCGGCTAATGGCGTCAGGGACAATATTCTTCTTACCCGGAGTGTATTCAATTTGGAAGTTGTATGTCATTAGGTCAATAGCCCATTGGGCCAAGCGGGGGCAAACCTTGCATTTTTCTGTGGACTATAGGAGGTTTTTATGGTCTGTGAAAATGTGGACTGGGTATTTACTTCCTTGTAGATATCTTCTCCAGTGGTCCAAGGCACGTACTATGGCATATAATGCCTTTTTGTAGACATGATAGTTGCGCTCCCTGTTCAGGAGCTTATAGGAGTAGAATGCAACAGGGTGAAGTTCTTCATCCTCCCCAAGCTGGAGCAACACTGCTCCTAGCGCAAAGTCTGAGGCATCTGTATCCAGAAAAAATTGGCGCTCTGGGTCTGGGCGTAATAGCACAGGGGCAGAAGAGAAGGCGTGTTTCAAGGCATCAAAGGCAGACTGGGCTTCAGGATTCCATTTGAAAGGCACCTTGTCTGAGGTGAGTTGTGTGAGAGGTAAGGCAATAGCAGAGAAGTTTTTGATGAATTTACGATAGAAATTAGCTAGTCCCAGGAATCCACAAAGCTTGGTGCGGGAGGTGGGACAGGCCACTCTGCCACGGCTTGGACCTTGGACAGGGCAACTGCAAAGCCTCCTTCTAGGATGTTATAGCCAAGGAACTCAATTTCATTCTTGTAGAATTCACATTTTTCCAGTTTACAGAACAAGCAAGATTTGATTAAGGCCTGGAGGATTTCTCAAAGATGGATGAGGTGGGAGTCATGGTCCTTAGAGTAGATGAGGATATTGTCCAGGTATACTACTGCGCAAGTATCCAGAAAAGGGAAGAAGACTTCATTCATGAGCCCCTGGAAAGCTGCAGGAGCGTTACTTAGACCAAATGGCATTACCAGGTATTCATATAGACCAAACAGGGTTCTCACAGCGGTTTTTCATTCATGCCCTTCTGCTATACAAATTTGATGGTAGGCGTTCCAAAGGTCAAGTTTGGAGAAAACCTTTGCCCCTGTTAGTTGATTGGTGAGGGTTTCAGCGGAGGGAATAGGGTTTTGATTCTTGATTGTGATGCTGTTGAGATCTGAGTAATCCACCACAGGTCTTAGGGATCCATCCAATTTTCCCACAAAGAACATAGGGGAAGAGCATGGGGAGTTTGAATGACGCATGAACCCTTTTGTTACATTCTCATCCAAGTATGTTTTCATGGATAAACTCTGGACTTGGTTGACTGGGTAGAGCTTACCCCAAGTGGGACCTATCCTGGTACTAAATTGATACGTAGGTCTGACTCTCTGCAACTGGGTAGTTGGGAACAGGAGGACTTGCTAAAGACTTCCGCCAGATCTTGAAGCTCTGGAGGGATCTGGGCTTGGGATATCTCCTTCAAGGCAGCAAAGACTTTGATGGTGTCTTCTGGAGTCAAGATTCATTTGTGTTCTGTTTGGTTGAAGGAAATAGAAGAAGTAATCCCTTCTTTCTGAGTGAAGAGTATCATTGAGTCCAAGTTTAATACAGCCTTGGCGGTTTTTGCCCAAGGGAAACCCAGAATCAGTGGGAAAGCCAAATTTGACAAGGAGGACACCCTGATGTCAAAATTATTACTTCCCACCTTGACCCCTAGGTTCCCCTCAATTATAGTTACTTTGGTGCGTGACTTGTTGGCGAGGGTTACCCAAGCGGAAGGTCTTTCCTGAAGTTCTAATTGTTGGGCCAAAGAGCTACTTATGAAGTTTCCCATAGCGCCTGTGTCCAATAAGGCCTTTACTTCCTGGGAGGTTTGAGCAGAGCCTAGCTTGACTGGTAATAGGGCATAAGATTGAAAGGTTCTTTATTGGAAGAACTAGCTAGAAGAGAAATAGGAGTTTGTACCTTGGTCAAGGCTTGGCAATCCTTGGCTGAATGTCCCGCTTTGCCATAATACATACAGAGTCCAAGTTGGGTTTGCCGTTGCTTCTCCTCTGTTGAGAGTTGGTATCCTTCACCCTTATTAGGGATCAGTCCTTTGGGAATCTCTCCTTGGACCTTTGAGGGAGGGGTTCTGTTTTCCTTAATGATGATTGCAGGAAAGAAGGCAGGATTCTGGGGTTTGGCCCAAGACAGGAGCTGCTTCACCTTGGCGGACTACTTGATTACTTCCTTGAACATGGAGTCAAAGTCTGTTGGCAACTCATGATGGGCAAGGAAATTTTTCTGTTCAAAGGAGAGTTTTTTACAGAACAGGTAGCAGGCTTTGTTGTTGCCTATCCCAATGGCATTCTTGAGGTGGGTAAATTCTTTGGCAAAATCTTGGGCTGACATTCTTCCTTGATAGAGAGCGGAGATTTGGTCTCTTAACTGGTCAGGGTTTGGAGCAGGGGATACTGTAGCTAAGAGGGCGTTGCAGAACTGGTCATAATTGTTGAGGAGATCTTCTCCTTGTAGGGTTGCCTTGGCGTACCAAAGGCAAGACTTACCAGTAAGCTTCTCTGCCACGTGGTGCACTTTCTGTGCATCAGTGGTAAATTTTTACGGTGAGGTCTCAAACAGGGACTTGGAGAAAGCCAGCAGCATCAGGATCTTGTTTCCTTCATTATCTCCTGGGGAGACAGCAGATAGGGTGATTAGGACTACTCTTTGGACCTGGTTACTGGTTCTGGGGACAATTGGTTCTGGGGTAGTTGGTTTTCAAAAGAGGGACAGAATCTTGTAAATGGTGAAGCTTATGGTGAAGGTAACAATTATGAGGGCAACACATTTGATGAGGGCCACATGGAAGATGAATTCATAGGTAAAGTGTCAACCTGGATCACCCATAAGATGGTTCAGTAGGGGCTCCAACAAACTGTCAGGGATCCACTCATTGGGAAGCTTTCCCCAATTGAATGGAGAAGAGCTCCCAAGTTGAATTTGATCAGAGTGAAACCTACTGGAATTCCTATCATTGGCATGTGTAGAAGATGACCAAATAGACATAATCTTCCCAAAAAGGGAGTGAAGTGATTGAGAAGATAATAGACACTGGTGTACACCAAGACAAACCAGGGGGCCTTGGGGTGGATGATTGGGGGAATTGAGCTGTTTCAACATAAGGGGCATGTCTTTGACGTGGACCAGAATGATACCAAATTGGGTCTTCAGATTTGTCAGTAGGAGTTGATTCAGGGTTTTGAAGTTAACATTTGCTTGCCCATAATTAATTAACACATAAAAAGTCCATACAAGGAAGATGAACTTCATGTTGTTGGGGGGAACCTTTAGAATCTACTAATCAAGTGTTTAGAATTGGGAATATAGATTTATTGGGTTGATATAAATAAAGAAATTGTTGGAGCAATTTGC
Organism: Entomophthora muscae; assembly: GCA_014839935.2. Lineage (NCBI taxonomy): Eukaryota > Fungi > Entomophthoromycota > Entomophthoromycetes > Entomophthorales > Entomophthoraceae > Entomophthora > Entomophthora muscae. Next base: position 115,309 of record QTSX02005172.1, read on the forward strand.
TCAAGGGAAATTATTCAGTTTAAATGCTGAAGTCAATTGGGGAAGGCATCATAGAGTTTACCAGGCAATCCTGCAGGTGTGGGGTAGAAAGTATTGCCTTGCAGGCATGCAGCAGGCTGCAGCCTGCAATGCAAGAAGAAGTATTTTGGCTTATTGCAGTGCATTCTTCTTCTACACTGTGGTTTTGTTGACTATTGGAAACCAGATGAATATTACTTCTCAAGCTTGGTTGATTTGGCTTGATTGATTGGCTTAATGGTTCTCCTGAAAATTCTGGGTGCAGGTTGGAGCATTTGTTTTGGCTTTAATTGGGTAGTTTGATGGTTTCAGAGCTAAATTTAAATGCACTTTTGGTGCTGTTGTTGTTTTCATCTTTTATTGCCTGAGTTTTCAAATTTGGAGTAGATTTTATATTGATTATATCTTTTGAGCTTTTTTACTTGCTCTTGCTCTGGGATCTGTTTTTGTTTTTGTTTTTATTAGGGAATTTATTAATTGTTTTTGAACGCATTTTTGAAATTTTGTTTTCTGCATTTAATAATGCTCTCTTGGTCTTATTGGTTGTGTCCATGGTTCCAAGGCTTGTTGTAGATTTTGGGTAAGGGTAGAGTCCCTTACAGTACTGAACCTCAGGAATGGTCCCCACCTGGTTGCTTATCCCATGGGTACCCCTGACTTAGAACAAGTCATGTCAGTAGCCCTTGGGATAGCCTGTGAAGGAGCCATCCCTTGCCTTCAACTGCAGTTCAGTCAGACTGAATACTATGAATTGATTGTGGCTCCTCAATTTCCACAGAATTTTCTCTCAGCAGCTGGATCCACTGAACACTTACTATTGTCCTTTGTGCAGCCTGCCTTGGCCCACCATCAAATGGTGTTGGGGCTCCACGTCCAAGAAATCTTGTCTCTACAAGCAGCGGTTACTCATCACTGGGACCAGTTTGCTGCCTACCAACAGTGGATCCATTCCCTGTTTTCTTTGGTATCTGACAATCAGCGTAACTCTGTTACCTCCCAGACCTGTTTGGTTAACTCTATCAAAAAAATGCGCCAGTCCATCCCCAAATATATGAGAGAGTGTCTACACAAGTTTCACCAGCTAGAACAACCCTGGCAAACTCAAGTAGATTCCACTTTAAACGCTTATCTCACCAACTTTGAACAACTTGTGCAACAGCTCAATGCATTTAGCACGTATTCATTTGAGCAACTACAGCAGGTAGCAGACTTTGCTGCTAACGGCCTTAATGAACTCAGTGCGGCGCTTGGTCAAGAGAGAGCTGCCACTGCTGCTGCTATAGCCAAACTCCAGAGTCAAGTGAATGAATAAGCTACGCCCAAGCCAGATGTTCTTCCCTCTCCCCCTTCTGATGACTTGGTGGATTGAGAGAAGAGAATATGGGACACTATTTGAGAGCTACATAAAACTACTTGTAGTCAAGGACGTCCTGCTGAGGCTCCTCAACCTGACCCCCAGGTGCTTGAGTTGACTGCTCAAGTTGCGGAGCTACAGCAAGAACTTGCCGCCCTACATGAGATGATGGCAACTGCTGCTAGTCCAGCTGGGGTTGTTGACAAAGATGGTTGCTGCCCTGGCTTACCAGGAGCCTCTCAAATTCAATGTGCTAGGGAATTAATTGTCCTAGCTAACAAGATGGTTTAATTGAAGCAGGACCATACTGAACTGGATAGAGACATACAAGAGATGAATGACTTCATCAACTCTGTGAATGATAGGTTTGCCCCTTGATTCTCAGTGGGGCCATCCCTTACTTCTTGACTGGCTGAGCTCTCCACAATAGTGACCGCCCAAGGTCAATGCTTAGATGCTACTGCACAAAAGACCACTCAAGCTGTCAATACAGGTGCCTGCACTGTTGAGACCCTGACTACCCTTGAAGAGAGTGTTTGTCAGCTATGGGTTAGACAGCCCCCCTCTGAATCCAAAGAAGAATTTTCACCGCGTATAAGCGTACTTGATAGCAACAATGGTGGTCCAACTCCCAAAGCACACTTCAAGCCTACCTTTAAGCAAGTCTTTGACCCCAGAACCTTGATCATTGCAGCTTTCCTAACTATCTAAAAAACTGCCACGAGACAAGCATCAGACAAAGTTAAGAAAGAACATATTCTGACCTGTTTACATCCAACTTGCCAATAGGTGGTGGTGCCTGAACTACCCACCATTGAGACATGGGAAGATATGAAGCAGCTTCTGATTGACAAGTTTGGTGGTGACCTTAGCCTGGAAGTAAAAAAGGACGCTTATATGCATATTGCTTTCAAGCCTAAAGAGACACTAGCTGAGTTTGCAGACAGATTCTACATGGAAGGACAGCAACTGATAACAAGCAGAAAATTGACAGCCCATGAAGCTTACATGGCTTGCGCTCAAGCTCTCAAGGTTAACCAGCTTCTGTGCCTTCACTTCAAAGCCCATAAGTCTATGCTTTCCTCCATGAAGAGCATAAAGACACTGATGCAGGACATGCACCTTACCAATTATGGAGAAGTTGTTAGGGAAGGTTGAGCTACTTCTAACTCTGGTTTGTCTTCCTGTGGTCCTTGCATTCTTATCATGAACTTTCAAAATCATCCTCGGCGCCAGGGTTGCCACAACTGTGGTCAGATAGGTCACCATTCTTGAGTCTGCACCAACCCACAGGTTGAAGGGGATGATCCAAAAGAGCAGGCGGGGAAAGAGCAGTCAACCTAGAGGCAGAGACGCTCTTGGTTGACAATTCTTCCCAGTCTCTTTCAATCCCTCCCTCTATATCTGACTCTAAGCCTGCTGATAATGAGGCTCCTACTATCCTCCTCTTGTTCCACAATACCTCTGACAAATCTGACCTGGATGACTCTAATATTGACAACACCAACACATATGGGTACTCTGTCCTGGCTGTTCCTGAAACCATTACAGTCCCTATAAGTTGTGATCAGGAAAGACTACAACTACCACTAAGCCTTTTAATAAAGCCAAAGAAGTTGTCTCTTGCCCTTAACTCACTCAGGCTAAGAGGTCCCCTGTGCTAGTGGAGTTGTCAGAAGAAGCTGCTGAGGTTGCTGACGCTGTCTTCAAGAATGTATCTGTTTTGCTCCCTCTCCAAACTGTTTATAAGGAGTTCCCAGGATTAAGATGCATGATTGAGAAGTGGGATAAGGAACTAGCAGAGGCTCAAGATATCTTGGCTGTCCTTCCCCCCTTTGGTTGCACTACCACTTGAGTAGAGATATCCATTTAAAAAGTGAAGATCAAGGTTGTTTTAGACACTGGCTTGCCAGTCAATGTTGTCTCCTCCAAGCTTGTGAAGAAACTCAAAATTGCCCCTGACCTTAATTATCACCAGTCATATGGCACAGCTGGACTGTCTATGACCTGCGCCATAGGGGCGTACTCTGCTCTACCCATGCAGTTTGGCAAGCTTCTCCTAGCTGCGCCAGCTGTTGTCTTAGAAAACAAGAGTTACAATCTCTTAGTTGGCACTCAGTTCTTAGGGAATATAATGGAATAATCAACTTAAAAGATGGTTACCTCTCTATTCTGGGATACAAAGTCCCTCTGATCTTTGAAGAGCCGGTTAAAGTATCTGGGAAACGTCTCAAGACATGTGCCTTGGAATATCCCACTGGGGTTTTCAACCTCAAATATTGCACCCACTCTTCAAACATGAAATGTCCACCCATGGCTTGTCCTGTGTCTGAAGGGATCCCTCCCTTAGCCATGTCCGCTGTCACCATCCCCCCTGACTCCCAGGCCATCTTACACTCCCAGATATCATATGAACTACCTGAACAAACCTTCTTGGAGTTGTACTCTTCCCCCTCATTAGGGCGCAACAAACCTTATCTCTGTCCTGGAATCCTAGATGTCTCTCATAAGGACCCTGTTCAATTGTTGGTAGCCAATCTGACTGCACTCCCCATGACCGGTCTAGGGGGCAGGTTGTTGGATATGGTAAGTTGTATAGCGCTCCTGATGTCCTGTCTCTTCATCCCTTTGGCAAATTTCAAGATTATAACCTACCTGAGGATGAACCCCAAGTCCTATCCTTGTTCACTGTGCAAGACTTTCCACAACTGTCCCAGGTTCAACAGAAAGAGGTGCTAGATTTGCTAGACTAATTTTCCGACATCCTTGCTAAGGACAGTACCAACTATGGGTTAGCCAAAGGCGTTATCCATCAGATTGACACTGGCAACACTTCTCCCTTTTGTGCTAAACCATATCACTACAGCTGTGTAGAGGACGCCCAGGTGTCTAAAGAGCTCAAACAACTGTTGGACGCAGGGCTGCTGGCACCTTCCTAAAGTCCTTGGGCATCCCCACTACTCATCTTAAAGAAGAAAGATGGAGGTCATTGTATTGTGATGAACTACCACCAATTGAACTCTTTGACCAAGAAGGACTCATACCCCTTGCCGCGTATCAATGATGTTCTCCGGCGTCTTGGAGGCTCTAAGTTTTTCTCCAGAATGGATCTGGCATCTGGATACTGGCAAGTTGATCTGTTGCCCAGGGATTGCCAAAAAGCCGCGCTCATTACATCTGAAAGGATTTTTGAGCCTACTTGCATGCCGCAGGGACTCTGCAATGCCCCAGACACCTTCTAAAGGGCCATGGACTCCATCCTCTGCAACTTGAAGTTATTGTGCGTCCTAGTATACTTGGATGATATAAAATTTTTCAGTGCTACCTTCACCAACCACCTGGCTCATCAAAAAGAGGTGTTCCTAAAGATTTGGGAAGCTGGCCTCAAACTAAAACCTTCTAAGTGCGCCTTCTTCAAAGAGTGTCTTGAATTCTTGGGCCATGAAGTAACCCAGACAGGGATTCACCCAATGACTAAGAAGGTTGAGGCCATTGCCAAAATGCTTCTGCCCACCAACCTTCAAGAGGTACAAGTCTTTCTAGGGGTGATAGACTACTACAGAAAGTTTATCCCTGACTTTGCCAATACTAGTAAATCTTTAGTCCAACTGTTATGTAATGTTCCTTTTGAATGGACCGCCAGTCAACAACAAGCCTTTGAGACCTTTAAGCAAAAACTCAAAGAGGCGCCAATCCTTGTGTATCCCAACTATGATAAGGAGTTCATTCTATACACTGACGCTAGCAATCTTGCTATTGGAGCTATTCTGGCCCAACTAGACAACAGGGGTGTAGACCATCCCATAGCTTATACTTCCTGCGTGCTAAACAAGCATGAGAAGAACTATAGTGTCACAGAGAAGGAGTGTCTTGCCGTGTTGCATGCAGTCAAACAGTTCCGCCACTACGTGTATGATACCCATTTCACAGTTGTCACTGACCACGCTTTGCTTAAATGGTTACAACAACTCAAGGAGCCAGAAGGGCGCTTAGCTAGATGGGCCCTACGTCTGCAAGGTTACAACTTCACTGTGCTCCACTGCCCTGGGATTCAACATCAGAACACTGATGGGCTATCCAGAATGCCCATTCTTGCTTTATATCCTGCAGAGGATGACTGGTTGTATGAACTAATTGGATACCCTTCTTCTTGGGAAAGTGAAACAGAAGAGGTCCAACTGGCTTTGTCCAAGCTATCCAAAGATACCCTCATACGCGGCAATCAACTCTTCAAAAAGGTAAAAGATCAGTATCTGCCCTATGTACAACCCAGTCTTTGCCTCTTGTTGGTGTTGCAAGCTCACAAAGAGACTGTGCATGGAGGCATTGCTAAGACTTTTGACTGGCTTTAAAAGAATTACTTCTGGGAAAACCTTTGCCTGCTAATCCCAGACGTCATAGCTAGTTGCCGCAACTGCCAGCTGCAAAGACCTTGAGCTGCTACCCACAAATTCAAATTAGTTACCCCTCAACATGCTTTTCATACTGTCAGCATTGACGTGGTAGGTCCTCTCCCCTGTTCACGTTCTGGGTGTTGCTTTATTCTGATTGCTGTTGATCACTTCAGCAAGTGGGTAGAGGCTTTCCCTACAAAGGACATCACGGCTAAGACAACTTCTTCTTTCATGTTACAAGATGTTTTCTACCGCCATGGTTGTCCTCAAGTGTTGCTCTCAGATAATGTAAAGCCCCAACATATGAGGGAGTATTTTAGCAAAGTAGGGTACCAAGTTGGCGACTTGGAATCCTGTGAGCGCTGTCACAATGGGGTAGACTGTCATCATCCATCTGAAGACCTTGGCGTGTAGTTAAATCTTCTTAAATTACCGGCAAAATACGTAAGTACGTAGTATACACAGGTGTATATAGCTACAGACTGGGTGGAGTGGGGCGGCACCAGCGTGGGCTAGAAGTACTTCCCGGAGAAGTTTAGCTGCGCTGGCTCCTTGTAGATGTACTTTTTGTATGGTTTATTGAATGGCCCATGCTGGTGATTGTATTGGTGGCCCCCAATCCCTAGGCAGGCTGTGAGTACAGCTGAGAAGATTAAATGGTTCATCTTCTGATCCTGGGAAAGGGCAGACAAAGCTTAGTGTCTTTAACTTTCTTGTAGAGTAAAAGTTCTGATTGATTTATGTGATACTATTGAGGGGTAATTTCACTCAATGATAGCACAAACTATTATCAAGTGAATTGGCTTTATTATATACTATCATCCTTGTGATGGCATGAATAGAGTAAAACACTGGACAGGGAATCCTAAACACTTGGTGTTGTCTGGAATTCCCTTTTGGGAGAGGAATTGGTAGTAGTGTGCAGGCAATGAATTGTTATCTCTGGGCTTGCGTTGGCTTTGTGTATCATTGGATGCTTTCATGCATCCAATTTTGAATTCCGCAGTTAATGCAGGAATGGATGGGTTGAGCAGCTTGTCAGCCCCTCCCAAATTTGGCAAATTCCAAATTTTGGTAGCAGTTCCCCCTCTATTTGGGTTTGGGGAAATTACCTTTTTGGGTTTCCCCTTTTGGCAATTTCCCCATTTGGCGGCCTGGGTGAGGGACTGGCAGGCTCAGCGGCTGGCTGGCGGCCCGCAGACGGGGTATAAAACCCGTACAAATTAAAATTCTTATTTTTAATTCTTGTTTCCTGACCCGAAATATTTGCGGCAGTTTCCCCAATAAGGGGGAACTGCTGCCATTTTTATTTTGTTTCTCACAATTAATTGTGCACAAAATATTGTCCTGAACCACAGTGTTGTCAGGAATATTCCTGACAGATAATGGAACTAACTTTAATGCCAAGCTGGTAACCTCTGTTGTCAAAGCTTTGGGGTCCCACCAGTCTTTCTCTGCCCCCTACAACCCTTCTACCAATGGGGCAGTCAAGCATGCAAATTCAACACTAGTCTCCATCATGAGAAAGCTTACCTACTCTGACACTGCTAATTGGGACCTATACTTACCTGCTGCTCTCTTTGTGTATTGCCTTAGCAAGCATTGTGTCACTGGGTACTCCCCCTTTGCTATGCTGTATGGGCAAGAGGCTACTACCCCATTGCTCTTGGGCCCGCCCTGCTTTTTCTGATAAGGCCATGAATCCTGATAACCACATCAAGGATCTAGTCAACTGCATAATTGATATACAGGCCACTGCCTACACTTCTGCATACAAGACTAAGATGCTTGAACTTTCTTTCAATAGTGCTGGACGCTCCCCCTTGCCTGAATTTGATGTTGGTAACCATGATCTTTACTACCAACAAAGAGTAGATGGGCGCGCGCATAAGCTGGACACACTGTGGATTGGTCCTCTGGAAGTGACCTTCAAACAAGGGTCTGAGTACACTGTGAAGCTCCTCTCCAGTGGTCATCCTTTTGCTCGAGTGCATGCCAAGTTCCTCCGTAAATACCACCCCCTAAGGCCAATCTAGGGGAGGGCAATGTCGTGAATACCACTATTCACTATGTATCAATTTTGCCTTTGGTGGGCCATTTCAAAGACAAATCTCTTGCTTTCACTTTTGCCTCTTGAAATGAGTTGATGACTGAATCACAAAATACAATTGTTTGGTTTCTTGATCCTGTGCAACTCACTTGTCCCACTCATGCTGGTGGCAAGTGATCCTACTGTCCTGGTAGTGTTTTGTGTTATTCCTAACCACTATATATTCCATTTCACATTCACCAATAAAAATTAAGTTCTATTCACATTTTTGTTGTTGTGTCTTCAGTACTTCTGCGCCTCTCTCTAGCCACAACTAGTAGAGATTATTCTTCCAGGGCCGCAAGGTAAACACATAGCCTTCCCTGTCATCTAACCAAGACTTAGTACAAATCCAATCCTAAGGTTAGGATTTCCTGTTGTGTGTCTGTGCTGCGCCTCAGAACACAACAAACAGCAATTCAGAAAAGATTAATCAAGGAAATTTGCAGGCTCCCCTGGACAAGAATTTGCAGAGTATGGAGGAGCGTCATAGGCTGGTGATTAATCAAGACCAATCTAGATTTCCAAAAGCGCTGAACCAACATGGTGTCACTCCTTTCATAGTTGATGGGATGTCTAAAAAGGGCTTTGCTGATCAGCACAATGGGCTGAAATCCAAAGGGAATTCAGATAATTGCCTAGAAACCTGTGCCGTCAGATCATGTGATCCCCAGTCATGTAGTGAACCCAAAGCTACTCCTGAAGATGTGTGGCTTATGAAGCAAAGGTTGACCTGGCTTATAGTTCCTGGAGGTCTCTTGGTCCATGATGATGGGAATTCTGGTGGAAATGATGAAGCCATGAAGATATTGTGTCTGGACTGTCAGATGGAGGTCATTCCAACAGAAGATGTGACTGGCCAAAGGATCCAGGATGGGGCCAGAGCTCTCAGACCAGAAGAAGCTGAGCAACTCAGCTATCAGGTGATGGGCTAATTATGAACTTAGCATTTTGAATGATATTTAAACTCTGTAAAGTCTTGTTAAAATGATATTGCCATTCTGAAATAAATAAGATTATAGGACCTTGGTTCTACCATTTTATTCCTTATTTAATCTTGGTTGCTCTCCATTTTACCACTGTTCCAACCAAAAACCTTGGTCTGACAGCCCATATTCCTGATGAAGCCCCTTTAACCTGGCCTGCATTTTATTGTCCACCTGGAGCACCCTTTGGCCTGCTGCATTTCTCTGACTACCCACTTAAGCCAGAATACAAAGAGTTTACCTTGGAGAATATCCTCTACTTTTACCGCCTGGAACAAAAGAGAACCCTGTGAACAGTCTTTCACAAAGGCGCCTGGTACAAGTATCCAGCTACCATATTTTGTGAGAAGTACAAATATTTGCCTGCCTATCAGACAGATATGAAAGCACCCCCAACACCCAAACCTGACTGCCTACCTCCTAGCCCAGATTTGTCTCCTCCCACATCCAGTCAATATGCAGGCATAGCCTACATTACCTTGGCTGGGCTAGTTGACACTGTGGTACCCTCCACTGGGCCTTGGTAGGCTGATCAGCATCTTATCTCATCAAGTTAGCATCCCTCCTATGGTGGGCTCTACCCTCCTCCCAACAGAGTAAGTTGTCAGCCAAGGCCAATGGAACCCCCACTAGGATGTGGTATACTGACACTAAGGCTACTAGGATTGAACCTTTGTGTGTAAAATTGAATGCCCTTTTCTCCAATAAAATAAGTTCATTTTTTGCTCATTAATATTGACATTGAATATCCAGCACACTTTTTCATCCACTGGGAAGATATCTATTACTAATAATCAGATTAGACAGGATTAAATCCAGAACCTCAAGCCTTATGAATTTAGGACTTTTCCCAATTCTTTATTATGTCAAATAATAAAACGCAACTTGACAGCACCTCCTGTGCATTGTAAGATACACTGGCAGGCAGGGAGTCAGCCTAGGTTGCAAAATTGTGCAGATAACCCAAGAATCCAGCACTGCCTACTTATATTTGCTTTTAACATATTAGTTTATCATCATTTAGGTACTGTTAACAGCTTTAGGTATAACTGGTAAGCTTCAGAAGGATTTTTATAAGCAGGGGCGTATGAGCTATAATATGGTATACTATTTTACTGGTAAATCAACTTGATTTTTTATCTGGGTTTATATGGTTTGGAATGAATCAATACCATTGTTTTTGGTCTCCCTCTTTATTTTTCTTACTCCTATTTTTTATCATTAGACCTTAAATTATTTTATTGGATTGAAATGTTTTTATTGCAAAGAGCTCAACTTCCAGTGTAAAGTTAGAAAAAAGGGTTATATCCCTTATTCTTATGAGTTGGGGTATGATCTATATTATTTTTTGGCTCTCTGGAGTTGATCTAGTATAAAGCATCCTCATAAGGCTTTTTATAGTAAAAGCTTTCAGCAAAGCCAGTATTTTTTAGTTAAAAGGGTGCCAACTTCCAGGGGCCAACTTTCTGGACCCCAGAACTCTCACTTCACTTAATAGTCAACTACCCAGGAGTCACCCTCATCACAGTTATCACAAGGTATAAGCTATCCACTAATCAATCCAGTCCACATAAGGTTACAAATAGGCAATATCACAAGCCTTCCAAATTATTCTTATCTACTGCATAAAAGCAGCAAAATCAACCCCTGGGCAAAGCTTTGCACAAGAGATCCTGTTCCACTCAAACCAAATTCCTTACCACTCAAAGCCAAATGCAGAAGTTAACTCAAACAAAAAAATCAGGAACAAGAACTGATGTCAATCTCATCCCAATAGACACTCAATTTGGCGCTCCACTCCTTATCAAGATCAAGCCATCCCTGCCCTATCTAATTGATTGATTGGCACAATCTGTTCCCCCTAAAGGATTCACTCAGACTATATAGTTTCTCATAGCCCAATAGAGACATTATCTAGTATCCAAATAACCCCCTGTGTAGCTCCGCTAATAAGCACCATTATGACAGCTGGAGTATCTGTAAAGCTGTCAGGATTCAGAATCCTGACAACATTTTATATCAAATTACTTGATTTTATCATGTTCGAGCTTGATTTTAAATAGGGTTTTATATTAACTTGATTCAATTGTGCCATTTCCGAGTGCTTTTGCAGTCCAATTACCTTTTGAACTATCTGTCTTCTTGCGCATAATTGCTGATCCTCAAAAAATCATATCTCTGCGGCTAGAGAACCAAACTCAACGTTTAAAGGCATTCCTGAAAGCTGAGACCAAGAGGAATCTATTAGTGCCATTGTTGAACCACTATTACATGTTCCAATATACCTTCGAAATGCTATATTCCTCTTGTAGCATACTTGACTCCTCTCATTCAAGAATTGATGAGTATAAATTACCTTTCCCTTTTTCTTAACCCTTATCCATCATTCTACTTATGGTGCTTCAATAAATCTTATGGTTTTTTACTCCTGTCCTTGTATTTTGAATTGTCTTGTCTCTTTCTGGATCTTCTTGAATGAATTATAAGATAATTGGAGTAGTCAATGGTTTGAAGTTCTGGTGGCTCATGGAATCTTATTTCCATACTTCATTCCTGACAAAAGCAAGCCCACAAAAGTACCTCACTTGTTTGCATCCCTGAGAAGATCTCAAGAGGCGTTGATGGGATCTCTTTTCTTAGCAGCTCTAATGATCTAACCAATCTGAGCCCTCCAAAGCAGGTGAAAGTCAGCCTTCTCCCTCCAATTGTATTTCAAGCTCTGGTACCAATGGTGATTGAGGATGACAGTTGATGGCCTCCTTTGCCAAGAAAGCTTTGTCTGGGAATTGTCAGGGCCCAGAATGCCCTGGAAAACCAGCTGGCCTTCTTAGAGGCCAAATAACCCACAGCCTGGAAACCTTTACCAATTGTCTCCCAGAGCAAGAAGCCCCCCTTTTGATTAAAAAATGGCCCAGGATTTAAGATGCACACAAGCCTCAAATCCCTGGCTTTGATTCTGTTAAAAATTTGGCCCTCTTAATTATCAGGAAATGATACATCAGGAGCGCAATTGTTTGATTGCATAATCAGGTGCTTGATTGCTTGCGGGTTCTATAAATAGCTGTGGCACCTTGGCATGCTGCAGCTCAAGCAAGGTTCCTGTTATGCTGACCAATAATAATCCATCCCTAAGATCTAGTATGCAACTCCCAGGCAAAATTGCCAGTTTGACTGAAAATGTTACTACCAGATCCCTGATGGCACAAAAGGTCAAAAAATTACCAGTAAGTATAATTAGTAAGGAGGAGAAGCCCTCCTCACTATTGATATTTTAAATAAAACAAGTTTATGCCCATAAATCATTATCTTCTTGCAGGAATTATCTATTTTTGCTCAAATTTAATTATTCTGTTTGCATCTATTTGTGAATCCTCTACTCAATATAAACTTGCCTATCTATAGCCTGCTGGCTATACTCCTGCTACCTCAGTCAATCCACCCTGCGCTCTTGATTTAGAGTATTTCCATCCCCATCATCTGGATCTCCCTCCTGGTTGTGCTAAAGAGACCATCCTGCCTGTTATGAAGGAGATTCCTACTACTCCCCCCTGCCTAATGCGCCTCTTGCTCAGGACTTCAGTAAGTTGAGGTTTTTCTATATCACAGTATTGGGGCTGATCAAACAGGTCATGTCCCATACTGGAAGTTGGCGTCCCCTAGCTACTGCAGTCAACTAACTGGTCAGAATTGCGCCTATTGTGTGCATGGCCTTCCAGGCCCGGCCTGCCTCCCCTGTGGGAGTCCAGCTGGACTCTGGTATGGGCTGTGACAGGAATTTTGTGAACCCAACTTTATAAGCACTATCAATTGGTGTTAAAGATAGTTCAGCCCAAGACATGGGATGCAAAATTTAGGAGTTCTGCTTTCATACTGAGTTGTTCAGTTTGCCTAAGTGTGGATTGAGTTCAGTTGGTGAGTTGCCTGCACCTCTATCAGCTGTATGACACTTTGGTGTCTCCACTGATGATACAAAGATCAATCCCCTTGGTACTTAGGGGATCTACCTTCCTAAATAGGATTTATTTTATCTTTATTCTGCTGTTACAACCTTTAAGCTACAAGTTCTCTGTTCCTGTTGTCCAGGAAGACCTATATCTACGTCATCCTAAAGCAAGGCAAAACAGTAATACACTTTATTGTGTTGCAATGCCCAGGTTGCTAACTCCTTTGTAGCTTGAACTGCAAGTCTTTTGCCACAAAGGATTTCTGCTGATCTCTCTCCTATTTTGATATGGTGAAGCACAGCTTGACAGGGGGCAAATGCAGCCCATCATCCCAGTGGGCAGCTAGTCCATAACCTCCCATCTCAGAAAAGCTCAAAACATTGACAGAGATGGCTTGGACCTAGAGGGCTGCCAAGATGATAGATATCAACTTCCCAGTAAATTCTAGAAGGAAGCTGTCCATCTCCCAATATTGAGCTTGATCCTGCCAGGGATACGTTTGGCTTGCCCTTACCATGGCCTTTTTATTTTTCCATACCCCTCAGCTAGTGGAAAGCTACTGATCCTGCTCAGATCAGATGTCTATATACTCTCACTTTGGGTGTTGCTTATACCTGGTTGCATGTCACAGTTCCTTCAAACCGCTGGCCAATAAGTTTCATGGGCTGATCCCACCACTCTAAAATTCATGGCCAAGAAACCCTGTTGGCTGGTGTAGGCTTGATCACCTCTCTTGGGAGGTACACAGACTCAAAGGATTAGTGGTGCCGCTTTGGGGGACTGTTTATGGCTGCTGCTGGATCAGTACATATGAAAGCCAGAAATCCAGAAAGGCAGCTGGCTACTCTGCCATCATATCCATAAACTTTATGGTGTAAGGGGTGCTTAAACCAGGGTCAGGGTGGGCCATATTGGTATCCCTGGGGTTCCACAGCCAGTATACCTACACTGATCCTACCTGTATCTCCCCCATGCAGTTTGCTATGCTGAAGCTAGGTCCACTGAGCACCCCAAACTATTTTATAAGCCCTATGTTCATGAGATGAGAGGAAACATATCTATTTTTGAAAGAATGGAGCCATAGTAAGCTCAGTGCCCTATAAGCTACCCTGGAAGGTACCCAGTTTTGGTTCAACAGGAGCCAAGTTGGATGTTGAAGGGTGGATTGAAACTCTTAAGAGTGGACTTGGATATAGATGTTGGGGAGTAAGGCTGATCTTATAGGTAACTCATCATCATTCAGGATCTCACCAGGGATGGGTAGGGTGGGTTCAGAGTTAACCATCCTGGAACAGCCTTTCCTCAGCCCTCCCTGGGTAAAGTTAAATTGATAAGGTACACAGGGATGGGGAAGGTTGTAAGATGATACAGCTACTGGAAAATATGGTCAGCTTAACCTTTGGTGGATCTAAGTGTCTGTATCTCTACTGTTGGCCCCATATACATTCATGGGAGCCAGTGGTGCTCAAAATTGGTGGTATAATCTGATAACTGAAGTGGCAGTAGCTGTGTAAAGTACTTTATGGGAAGTAAATTTGCTGATGTGATGGAAGAAAACCCTTGGAAAGGGTTGATGAGATTCCTGAATTGGTATGGCTTACTGAGTGTCCCCAGTGGGTTATGGGATAAGGGTATAATTATGTAGGATCATGGTTTTGTGACAGATCTAGGAAATTTGACTTGCTTCATCATCCTGGTCTGACTCTTTTACGGTTTGGCGGGGAATCCTTTATGTAAGCTTTGATGAGCTTTGATTCCAGGAAAGCAATCTTGGCGTTAAACTCATTGCCATCTGGTGATCACTTCCACGTTTTTTGCTTCTCATAATCTTAGCTGCAGACCATCTCTTTCATTCCATGGTAGTCTTATTTCAGTCAAAATCCAAAAACACAAAGCATAAAAAGATTAAGGGGAAAGCAACCATTGTCATACATAAGTATTATTTTTATTAATTATTATCATGTTCCCATTATATACCAATCAGGGTACATTTGGCTAAAAACCCCTCTGGTTCCAGAATAAGTGCCTGGATTCCTATCACATGGTTTATGAAATAACGGCATCATCCAATCCAGATCTTTACCAAAAAGATCTTTGCACTCTTAACCTATAAGAATGTGCCATAATACATTCCAGAATCACCTGATTCCTTACGTGGAAATGTATTGCTTTGGATTGAAGCATTCCAGACTTCTGGCGCCAAAACCCTGTGGAATATACATATTCATGATCCAAGCTATCCTTGTTCCAACTGGGAACCAGATGATCAATCCTGAATGCATAGACACCACTGTCTACATTTAGCTGTTTTTTTGCATTTAATGGTTTTTTGCGTTAAAAACCCATTAAAACACTTCAAAACTCAAACCAGGTGCCACTGCAGCGCCCAGGAACTTTTCCAAGCGGTGCCCCAGCACCTGAAAAATTTGCTGGGTGGTGGCGCTTCTCACCTAATTAATTTGTCAAAACGGCGCTTTTAAACCACAATTCAGGGGTTTACTTTTGGCTAACCTTAACCAAACTTCTTGACACAGTCAAGGCAATTAAAAAATACAATTAAATCCTCATTAATTATATTCCCAGAATATATTAATTACCTTATCAGTTAATTAATCTGCTTGAAGACAACAAGTCTTTACTTGACACAGTTAAGTCCATTTCAGCCCTATGATTAAATTCTCATTAGTTATATTCAAGGGTATCAATTAATTAACCTTCCCAGTTAATAAATTGCGTTTGAGGCACCTAGTCTTATAATCTGAATTGTTCAGATTAATTATTTTGGCCCTCAATTAGTACAGCCTAATTGATTCCTGGGTATCAATTAACCTCCATGGTTAATTAGACAGTTTGTGGCACCTAGTCTCATAATCTGAATCATTCAGATTATTCATTTTGGCCCTCAATTAGTACAGCCTAATTGATTCCTGGGCATCAATTAACCTCCATGGTTAATTAGACGGTTTGAGGCACCTAGTCTCATAATCTGAATTGTTTGGATTATTCATTTTGGCCATCAATTAGTACAGCCTAATTGATTCCTGGATAATTCATTGCTACGCTGGAAAGTCTCTCCAAGGCCAATCCTATTGTTTTGAATTTCAACCTATGAAATTCATCACAATTCAACCTCTTTGTGAAACCACAGCCCAATGTGACTGTAGTACGGTCACAGGTTTACATCAAAGCAATGAAAAGTTATGGGTTGAAGCTCAATCCCTTGGCGCTGAGGGGTGAGATGAAGTTGGGAATTGAATAAGTTTTGGATTGTGCTTTGGGTTGCTAGTTGGAAGCAATCTAAGACTAGTCTGGAAGGAACAAAATAGTAAATGATCAAAGTGATAATGAACAAATGTTGAAATGTGATTATAAAAAAGCTTTGGTATCATAAGAATATATTTATAAGTGGGATATCGTATATGTAATACTTTCAGAAAACGATTGGTTATTGAAGAGAGTTGGTAGGAATCAAGACTTGATGTCTTCTTTTTACCTTTTAGTGGGTTATTTGATTGTAAAAATTTAAATATTTATTCTTAAGAAATGTATTAAAATATCATGGCGATGATGTAAACTTGTTAACTGCTACTATTCATCTGTTCTTTACAGGAGCATCTTTTTACATAAATGAGAATGAATTCTCTCATGTAAGCTGTGCTGAACCTCCCGAGTTGAATGGCTTAAGTCTAATGAAGACATTGTTTTGACTGCTCTTAATCACTTTGGATAGCAGATGCTTTTGGAATTTAGAGAAGATCAAGTTTATTCGGTAAGAGTTCTAACAGGTAAGTGATCGTTTGAGATATTTTGAACCTGGGGGTTGCAATACGGAGCATTCCATCTCGACATTTTCAAGATTGGGGTTCAATTGGTAAAGTGAACGCTTGGTAATTTTGGATTTGCTGGTGCTAGAATGAGAAGCATTTAATTTAAAACCCCAATCAAGTTGGAGTTCAACTAGGTAAATGTGTGAACCCTGATTGAGCTAGCCGGCAGTGGAAGTTACGTCAGTTCCCAAAAGAGTAGGAGAAAATGAAATGTCTACAACGGAGTGTTGTATGGGCGGTGGGGAAATAAAAGGGGACACGTATTTATCAAATGTCTTGATTTAAAAATGTTAATTCCCAAGCCGGAATTGTTTGTTGGGGTAAGTTTCAGCCAAGAGTTGCAGAGGAAGTTGCTTGTTTCGTTGGTATCGCCAAATGTTTATTACTTAACAAGTGCTATCATTTGTGGATATGTTTTTATAAATCGCGATATAATTCTCCATTTTTCACCCCATTGAAAATAAACGCTAAATTAAATTCATTCTTTAAATCAGTAAATTAAAATTATTACTGTTAATATGGCAGTAAAAATAAATTTATCTTATTTATTTATTGCCTCTAGGAAATTAACAAATCTGTATGTAAACTAGAATCCATCTCGTCGAAAGAAAATGGTGATGGATGTGGAGAAGATCAAATTATAAATTAAGGGGGTTCTATTTATATTCCATCTCTGGTGTTTATGTACCCCGCATTCAAGGGTGGCATCTGAACATACCAAAAAAGGAAAATGCTCAATTACCATAATCCTCCGAGATCTCATACGAGGAGGCGAGAGTAAATTATGCCGAATCACAATTGAAAAAGACTATTTAAACACAACCAGCCATCACTAGCTCCCATACCCTTAATGAATCTCATAGTCGCATTCCTCATTGCATCGGTTGCTGGCTCGAGCAAGTCCAACCATCGTACCTCTCTCGGCCTGAGCTTGTTTGACCGCGAGTCCTCTGGCCGCTACGAAGAACGAAATCCCATTCCAAGCCATCCTAATCCTGCTTATGAACTTAATTATCCTACCGAACCCATGTATCCCAATGAACCTATAGCTGAATACCCTGTATTGCCATATCCATCGTATCCTGCTGCTGGATACCCCACTGATCCAATGGTAGACTATCCCACAGTGGAGTATCCCTCCGAGCAACCATCGATGCCGGCTCCCGATATTGAACACCCTGGTTGTCCTAAACAGCCTGAAGTAGATTATCCAATACAGCCCACTAAGCCCATGTATGTTCCAAGTACAAGTGGCATTTATTACACTGTGCCTGTTGGCGTCACAACCCCAAGTGAAAACTATCCAAGCTATCCTACTGAACCTGTTGACATCCCTGCTACTACAAGTGTTGCATACCCCAGCTATCCCACTGCACCGGTTGATGTCCCTGCCATCACCACAGATGTTCAAGTCCCCAGCTACCCCACTGCACCAGTTGATGCCCCTGTCATCTCCACTGATATCCAAGTCCCCAGCTACCCCACTGAACCTGTTGACATCCCTGCTACTACAAGTGTTGCATACCCCAGCTATCCCACTGCACCAGTTGATGTCCCTGCCATCACCACAGATGTTCAAGTCCCCAGCTACCCCACTGCACCAGTTGATGCCCCTGTCATCTCCACTGATATCCAAGTCCCCAGCTACCCCACTGAACCTGTTGACATCCCTGCTACTACAAGTGTTGCATACCCCAGCTATCCCACTGCACCAGTTGATGTCCCTGCCATCACCACAGATGTTCAAGTCCCCAGCTACCCCACTGCACCAGTTGATGCCCCTGTCATCTCCACTGATATCCAAGTCCCCAGCTACCCCACTGAACCTGTTGACATCCCTGCTACTACAAGTGTTGCATACCCCAGCTATCCCACTGCACCGGTTGATGTCCCTGCCATCACCACAGATGTTCAAGTCCCCAGCTACCCCACTGCACCAGTTGATGCCCCTGTCATCTCCACTGATATCCAAGTCCCCAGCTACCCCACTGTACCAGCTGATATCCCCTCAACCACAAGTGTTGCATATCCCAGCTATCCCACTACACCATCTGATGTTCAAGTTCCTTACTACCCCTCAGGGCCAGTTGATGTTCCTGCAACTACAAGTGTTGTATATCCCATCTATCCTACTGGACCATCTGAGGTTATTAGCACAATTGCTACGTATCCCAGCTATATCACTGCACCAGTCAATATCCCTATCATCACAACAGATGTTCAAGTCCCCTGCTACCCCACAGAGTCATTGGAAGTCCCTGTCATCACTACTACTATACCAATCCCTAGCTACCCCACTATACCAGATGATGTCCCTGTCATCACTACTGATGTCCAAGTCCCCAGCTACCCCACTGCACCAGTTGATGTCCCTGCCATCACCACAGATGTTCAAGTCCCCAGCTATCCCACTGCACCAGTTGATGTTCCTGCCATCACCACTGAACTAGTTGATGTCCCTGCCATCACCACAGATGTTCAAGTCCCCAGCTATCCCACTGCACCAGTTGATGTTCCTGCCATCACCACTGATGTTCAAGTCCCCAGCTATCCCACTGCACCAGTTGATGTCCCTGCCATCACCACAGATGTTCAAGTCCCCAGCTATCCCACTGCACCAGTTGATGTTCCTGCCATCACCACTGATGTTCAAGTCCCCAGCTATCCCACTGCACCAGTTGATGTTCCTGCCATCACCACTGATGTTCAAGTCCCCAGCTATCCCACTGCACCAGTTGATGTTCCTGCCATCACCACAGATGTTCAAGTCCCCAGCTATCCCACTGCACCAGTTGATGTTCCTGCCATCACCACAGATGTTCAAGTCCCCAGCTATCCCACTGCACCAGTTGATGTTCCTGCCATCACCACAGATATCCAAGTCCCCAGCTACCCCACTGCACCAGTTGATGTCCCTGCCATCACCACAGATGTTCAAGTCCCCAACTATCCCACTGCACCAGTTGATGATCCGGCCATCACCACTGATGTTCAAGTCCCCAGCTATCCCACTGCACCAGTTAATGTTCCTGCCACTACAAGTGTTGCATACCCTAGCTATACTTACCACCCAATCCATACTTATATCAAGGATCCCAAGCCTTTCAAACTTCCCCAGTCTAAGGAGCCTTACTACCCAAGTCATAACACTTATTATAACAATTAAGCCTTATGGCTGAGTATCAAGTGTCAATCCAATTGAAAAATAAACTGCTGACTTTAGTTTATCCCTATAAAACTTGAAGCACTCTTGTTTCCTGCCTTTTAAGATGCCCTTTAAATTGATCCTATCATACCTTTCAATTATACCAAAGTAGCCTCCATCACTACATGCTGACTTTGCACACTTGAAAAAAGCTTAAAAATACCATCTAATTGAAATATCTTATGCAAAGTTAATGATCTTTCAAAAAATTCTTGCACTGTATGATGTTTGAGCCTGAATGCTTAAAGAAAAGGGTGGGAAAATTTACAACTATCTCCTTCTAATCATCTTCCCACCCCTTTAAGAAAACACCCCCATCATCTCTGATAAAGTAATCCCTGCAAAACTATTCTTGGCCCCTAAAGGTTTAAAAGCTCTGTTTCCAGCGTATACAACAGAGTGAAAATCCATAACCCCTAGTCCATGACATTGTTGATATGGTGCACCTTTATAGAACCATATCTTTGACCTATTTAGATTAGATCAGAAATATTAGGCTAAGTTTAAAATTATAGACAATTAAAACTATATCATATCAAGCAGCAAGCATCTAAACAAGCTATTAATAGATACAAACCATGGACCCAGAGCCTTTTTCAGGATAATCCTCTACAGGGCTGCTGTACTGACTTCAATTGTTTTATCTCAGAGAACCATTCTCCCAATGAATGGCTCAGCTAGCTGCGTATTGGGTAGCCCAAGACATGATCAACATACCCTGCATGAAAGTATCCCCTGATTTTCCAGAAGGTTTCTCTTCCAACCTCACATGAAATAAATTGGCACCATGAATGTATTCATATATGTAAAGCTCTTATACAAATCTAATAAAGATATAGATCCCCTCTGGACCTTTCACTTATCATGTATAATATACTTAACAGAAGTATTTACAAATCAGGGGTATACTAGGTGGGCATATAACTTAATTAGCTCAAAGGGAAAAACTTTAAAGGAAGAGATCAAGAACTTGTACCTCCTATCCGCTAGAAAGCTTACAGATACGGCCACGCCAACTGTGGTGCTACTGCTACTGTGGGACTAATGGGAGTTCAGGTAGCAAAGTGAGAACTTGGGGGTGAGAAAAAGAAAGTTAGAGTTATACATCAGGAGTATACCATGACAGAATACTGCTGGAAATAAATGGGGTTCAGGAGCTAAGGAGAAAGTGGCAAAAGCCAAAGGTAGCATTGTCTGCAGGTGGAGTATTATGCCTCCAAATGATTATCTTAATTAGAGTTCAACTGGTTGGGTCTCTGAAGTCAATGTAATAGGTGAAATGGAGGCTGCAGGTAGTAAACTAATACAGGCAGCAGTCTTATTACTATTTCTCAATACATTTAGCCCTCTAAATAAGAGAGATTAGATTCAATATAGAGGTAAAGTTATACAAGTTAAATCTGATTATTTATTGGTAATAAATGGGAATATAGATCATCTTTGCATGTGATATAAAGACAAAGTTATGATCAGCTTTATGACAGATTAAAGGAAGCATGGAGTGAATTGCATGGAGTTTCTTGGGGTATATCATGCTTGATCTTACAGCAGGGGGAATGAGGTCAGTTTAGGCAATAATCTCTTTAGGTTTAGCAGAAGTTGGGTGGCATTATCTTATAGGAAAATCAGTAATCCATTAACACCAGTATGAATAAAGTAACATCACATAGTATAACAGCTAAGAAAATATGGTATTAATAGCAGAATTAGACTAAAGACTAGATCTAAATTTACTCAGCTAAAAATCACCACATCATCCCCCAGTGTATCCCATATTCAACTAAGCGCTTATTCTCATTGACCAGATCCACTACCTAACTTCAAGAGGAATATTGAACCAACCAGCATGTCAAAAAATGCTTAAAAGTTTTCCCATGACTTTTAAATGCCTTTTCTTGGAAGAGATTAATACATTTGCAGACCTCTACTGAGATAAAACCACCCACATGATCCAGAATATTAAAGCCAACTCTAAAAAGGTTGGGTCCCCCAAAGACTTTGGGCTAGTAAGCTCTCACATAGAGTTACTGGGTTGCAACCAAACTTTTTTGGGATTTTTTGAAGCTAAAACAACCTTTCATGAAGCCCTGGTTAATCAAGATTAACTGATCAATCTACCCATCACAATAGCTATAAACAAAAAATAGCCAGACCTCAGCTAACGTGTCATGGCCTGGCCTGACAACCTTATTATAAGGTTTAGTTGCTTTATATTATAAGGAATTAGCCTGAATTCACACCTTCAAAATGTCATATTGATCTTGTTCCTAGCTGCTCTAGACCCTGATTTATGGACAATAATTAATACAGTTGCCAAAACATTCCAAATCCAAACCAATAAGGATTATAGAACTGGTCAACAAATGCTGCAAATCAATACAAGAATAAATCTGCAATGCCTTAATCAATCAGAACAGTCAAATGCTCGTTGGAAAGCCACTGAAAAGGAAATCTAATTGCACTATTTCTAGAACATGAATCGAAGATCAATGTAAAGATAGAATATCTTTTAATTAGGTTTGTTCTGAAGGGTTTGCCAATCCCAGCCAAAAAAGATTTGAAGATTAGTCAGCTGAGCACCCAGATTAAGCCAAGCATAACTCATCAACTCCTGAACTAATTCAAATGTACAAACACTCAATGGAAATCTACTGAAAAGGGTAATTCAATAGCATGGGTTCTAGATCATGAATTGAAGGTCCATGCAAAGGCAACCCTTCTCAATTGGAATATGAGTGAAACTGGTCATGAGGTGTTTTATCTTCCAAGCAATTCTTCCACCAAGAAGTATCTACAAGAGTCAAGAAAGATCAAGAAGAATCCTGAAAAATACTGGAAATATTATAAATTAACCCATCTCCCCTGCTTCACATTGTTATCATTCTTAGTCTTGCCCAATAATAAAGCTCAAGTTCATATCCAAGTTTGATTTTTTATCAAGTTTGCCATAGAGAGACAGACCCCTGTCAGGACCCCCTGGGCCTTGAAAAGAAGTAAAAACTTACATTATGAATATCATATAAATGGGCCATAAGCTTGATCAAATATTCTAGTAATTTATGCAAAACTTCAATATAAAAATAGGATCCCCAATTTGAGAGATGCCTGAGACATTCTAGATCAACAACATATGGCCAGGTAATGCATCCAAGGAATTGATATGATAAGCAAAACCATTTAGGAATACTTTGATGGATGAACCACTGCCAGACTTGAGCTGGGGTGGGGAAACATAATATTAAAAGATAAAAGAATGCCAAATCAGTATCCAATTCACCAATAAATAAGACAAGCACCCATGCTCACATTGTGTTCTACCAAGTGCAGAACAGGATCTCACCTGTCAGGGCCCAAAATCAGCCTGATAAAGAATTAAACAATATCAAATCAAATGGATGCAAACTTGCAATCATACCATTTTCCAATTGGGTTAACAAATAAGTCTTCACTAATTGATAAGTTCATTTCAAAAAATTCATAATATATGCCCTGGGGACGCCCACACCTGAAGGCACCCAGAAAAGTGTTGTTAAAGTTGTAAACGTTTCTAACTGGCCAAATCCCTCAGAAGTTGGGGATTTTGGCCCCCAATGGTCATCAAAAGGACCACAAGGTTTGGGCCAAGCGCCAGGGCCCAAGAATAGAGTTTTCTCCCCTGAGAAACTAAACAGATGATGGCATTGTCAGGAAAACGGTGGCATGTGACCAGCCAGCTAATCAGGATGTCTTTCCCAACCAAAATTCAATTCCATGGAAGTATATAGATGGAGAAGTTAGAAATCACTCCTTGTTGATATCTCTAAATTAACATCTGTTAGTTGATGAAATATGAGCATTTGACCTTTGCAGGAGTTTATTATATTGTTACAAACTTTATACAGTTATTACTTTAAAATAGAGAGTACTTGCAGCTCCAACACTAGCGCTAGAAGACAGAGCAACTTATTGCTGCTTCTACTCAATCAATGTATGTACCTGTCCATCCCTCCAGAGCACTAGACCAGGGAATAGATCTTGCTTCTGTTCACCCTTTCCCTTCTGAGGTTTTACCTATATGTTTTGATTTGCCCCCCAAGCCAGCCCATGAGCGCCACCACAGGAGAACTCCCCCTTGTCATCAACATTCCATCATATGAATACAGCAAGCTTGGGTTCTCCTACATAACCATGCTGGGGCTTGCTGAACAATTGATTAATTACATGGGAGTATGGCACCCTTGGGCTACCTCTGCTAACTATGTAATGAAAATGACCCCCATCATCTACTGGGCCTTTAGGCCAGACCCTTTCCATCAACTAAAGGATCCCCTGAGAGCAATCTGGGCCATGACACTTCAGTAGCATTAATATCTTCAGGAGAAGAGTTATGCCAGTCTGTCTTCAAGGTTTGACTTTTCAAGGTGAGAACTCCAACAAGAAATAGAATTAGGCTCAGGAAAATAAACAGATTCCCCTTCATAACTAAAGGGGAATTTCAGACTCCAGGATTCAAAGGAGATTTAAAACTAAAAGATGGAGGTAATAAGGTTTAAGGTTGCTTTATTATTTTTTGAAAAAGGAAGAAGAATGGCTTAACTACTTAATTGAAGGCTCTGACACTTGACAAAAGGAGGTGGGTTTGATTTGATTTAAAGGGTAAGAAACTGGCACTTCCCATATTTAACATAGCCCAGAGGAAATTGGAGACAGTATTAATTGGGTCATGGCAGATTTTGTTGGCAAGTGGCAGAAACAAGAGGAAAAGAACCATTTATTAAATGTTACCAAATTAAATAAATTCATTGGTTGATTATACTCAGGTATAGCAGAGGAGGGATTGAAAGCAGTTATGTTGACTAGGAAGTTCATCTCAAGCATCAAATTGTTAAAATCTAACCAATCAGACTCAAAGCATAAAGTAGAGTAGCCTTTTACCCTCTTAGTGCTTTTAGGCTTGTTTATCTTAACATTCAGAGCCAATTTTAAATAAAAATCAATTAAGAATAACTTTCAAGTAATTATCCAAACTAACTTTAGATTTTGATGTGGAGGTATCATTCCAGATCTGAGGATAATAGATAAAAATTAGGAATTTAGTTAAAGATTCATAATTGCTTATTACATATTTAATTTATACCTTGATATTAATAACTTTATTTTCTGGGCCCAGAAAGCCCTGGACAACCAGCTGGCCTTCTTAGAGGTCAAACTACCCGCAGCCTGGAAACCTTCACCAATTGTCTCCCAGAGCAAGAAAACCCCCTTTCAATTAAAAAATGGCCCAGGATTCAAAAGGCACACAAGCCTCAAATCCCTGGCTTTGATTCCATTAACAATTTTGGTCCTCTTAATTATTGGGAAACAATATATTGGGAACGCAATCATTTGATTGCGTGATCAGGCGCTCAAATGCTTGTGGGTTCTAGAAATAGCAGTGACACCTTGGCTTGCTTCAGCCCAAGCAAGGTTCCTGTTATACCAAACAATGAGCATCTACCTCCAGGCTCAAGTACACAAATCCCAGTCAAAACTTTAAGTTTAATTGAAATTGATGCCATCAGATCTCTGGTGGCACAAAAGGCCACAAAATTACCAGTAAGTATAATTAGTAAGGAGGAGAAGCCCTCCTCACTATTGATATTTTAAATAAAACGAGTTTATGCCCAGAAATCATTATCTTCTTGCAGGAATTATCTATTTTTGCTCAAATTTAATTATTCTGTTTGCATCTATTTGTGAATCCTCTACTCAATATATTATTGCCTATATGTACCCTCCTGGCTATACTCCTGCTACCTCAGTGAATCCACCCTGCGCTCTTGACTTAGACTATTTCCATCCTCATCATCTGGATCTCCCTCCTGGTTGTGCTAAAGAGACCATCCTGCCTACTATGAAGGAGATTCCTACTACTTCCCCCTGCCTAATGCGCCTCTTGCTCAGGACTTCAGTAAGTTGGGGTTTGTTTATATCACAGTATTGGGGCTGGCCAACCAGGTTGTTTCCCATACTGGAAGTTGACGCCCCTAGTTACTGAAGTCATCTACCTGGTCATAATTGCTCCTATTGTGCACATGACCTTCCAGGCCTGGCCTGCCTCCCCTGTGGGAGTCCATCCAAACTCTGGTATAGACTGTGACATTTATCCTCATGTCAGGAATATTGAAGAGCCCAGTACTTAATCCAAGAGATTCAGGAAATTCATTATTGACACAGTCAAGAGGCTTGTGTAAATCTTGTTTCTCTTTGGACTCAAATTTCTGGTCCTGGTATAATATCTGGATATGACATCAATTTTCATGGTACCAATTGCTGGATGGGGTGCTATTTGATGCAGGCGTTGGGACTGCCAGCCCAGAGGGCAAGGCTCAACTCAGGATTGGGACCTACTTGATAATTTAAGAGAATGAGTGAACTAGTAGAGAGAAAGGACCTGAAATGGGACCATGGATTCCATTAAATCAGTTAGAGTTATATATAATACACCAAAAAGCTGGATGGAAGTGGTGAAAAAGTATTATGGCCGGGTGTAATATCATACCAAGGCAACATGGGAGGAGTCCACCCTTAAGGATATTGCAACACCAAAGCCCAATATAGGAAGGGCAAGGAGCAAGACAAATACAGCATACCTGCTGCAAATGGATGGTAGGCACCAAGGTGAGGCACTACAACCTCAGCAAGACTAAGGTTGTCAGAATGACCATCCCATATCTGCTGTGGTCATAAGGAATAACCTCAGCAGAGGGTTGAGGGATTGGAGGAGGAGTGGGAGAAATGTATTTGCTGGTCCGTCCAGGGCTGGGCCCTGGCTGGTAGTCCATGATAATAGGTTCTAAGGTTTCAACTAATGGGAGTGCTGGTGACTGAGCTGGTTGATAAGGGATTGTCCAAGGTGATAAAAGAATATGGGGAAGAAAGGCAAAACCACTCTTTGGACTATATACTTTATTAAACGTTGTCTGTGTTTGTCTTGATTATAGGGAAGTGAGTTTTATACCACTCATCTGGTCTTCCTTGGAAGCAATTACTGTCAGCTCCTTGGAGTGCTCTAGTAGCCCAACCTTTGGTCACAGGTACTTTGGAGATGAAGGTGGAATTCTTGAGAACAGGGAATATGGCCCCAAGAATCTTAGACTGGGTTGGTGGAGGGAAGTTCTCTGAGCTTTGGCCATTGGATTAGTTGATTGACTCATGGCTGGGGGGAGTTCTGGGGTCTAGGTTTGGCTCATCTGGTTTCATCTTGAGATCAGTCAGATCTCTGGGAGCTAATTGGTGACTAATTATATCTGGCTTAATTGTTAGAGGCTGGGAATGCTTGGCAGTTTGGACTTGCTTCTGGGAAGAGGGATTATCATTTGCTGATGTATACTCCTGACTGATTGGCTTTTCTTCTATTCCTGACCTGTAAGGGATTCTATCCCTTACCCAAAATCTACAACAAGCCTTGGAACCATGGACACAACCAATAAGACCAAGAGAGCATTATTAAATGCAGAAAACAAAATTTCAAAAATGCGTTCAAAAACAATTAATAAATTCCCTAATAAAAACAAAAACAAAAACAGATCCCAGAGCAAGAGCGAGAGCAAGTAAAAAAGCTCAAAAGATATAATCAATATAAAATCTACTCCAAATTTGAAAACTCAGGCAATAAAAGATGAAAACAACAACAGCACTGAAAGTACATTTAAATTTAGCTCTGAAAGCATAAAGCTACCCAATCAGAGCCAAAAAAATGCTCTAACCTGCAACCACAATGTTCAGGAGAAATATTAAACCAATCAATCAAGCCAAACCAACCAAGCTTGAGAAGTGTTACTCATCTGACTCCCAATAGCCAAAAGAACCACAGTGTAGAAGAAGAATACACTGCAATAAGCCAAAATACTTCTTCTTGCATTGCAGGCTGCAGCTTGCTGCATGCCTGCAAGGCAATACTTTTTACCCTACACCTACAGGATTGCCTGGTAAACTCTATGATGCCTTCCTCAATTGACTTCAGTATTTAAACTGAATATTTTCCCTTGAGCTAATTGCTCCAACAATTTCTTTTATTCCTATCAACCAATAAATCTATATTCTCAATTCTAAACACTTGATTAGTAGATTCAAAAGGTTCTTCCCCAACAACATGAAGTTCATCTTCCTTGTATGGACTTTTTGTGTGTTAATCAGTTATGGGCAAGCAAATGTTAACTTCAAAAATACCAAACTAACGCCTACAGACAAATCTGAAGACTCAATTTGGTATTATTTTGGACCACATCAAAGACATGCCCCTTACGTTGAAGCAGCTCAATTCCCACCTATCATTCACCCTAAGGCCCCCTGGTTGGTCTTGGGGTACACCAGTATTTATTACCTCCTCAATCACTTCACTCCCTTCTTGGGAAGATTCCGCCTCTTTGGTCATCTTCTTCACATGTTAATGATAGGAATTCTAGTAGGTTCCACTCTGATCAAATTCAACTTGGGAGCTCTTCTCCATTCAATTGGAGAAAGACTTCCCAATGAGTAGATTCCTGATATGACCCAATGAAACAGCTTGAAGCTGCAGGCATTGTGGAGTTTTTAATGGCTTGGGAATCTTCTCTGGCAGGATTTATTTGATTGACAGGGGGAACTGAAACATCTTCCTGCAGATGATGCTTCTTGACATCAGTGAGTGAAGTGGTATTAATTTTCAAACTGGAAGGTTGAATGGGTACAGGAGCCTTATTTTCAGGCAAGCTGGTTGGAACTGGGACTGATTTACTTGTTGAGTTATTCAACAGACCCAGTTGATACTGGATCTGCTGAAAACCCCAGCAAAAATCATTCATTGTTGGTTGGGAGCCACCCAGCTCATTTATGGTATAGGAGCTGGTGGCTCTGCTACCGTTGGGGGTTGCTAGCCCCCCAGGGCCAGTTTGTGAACTGGCCCTGGTTATATCATTGGCTTTTGTTAAAGAAAGCCAATTAAGACCAATCTCTCTTTCAAGAGACAGTTTACACCCGCCCTGGTGGTTTGTGGGTGGTTTGAATCCCCCAGCAGGTTTGCGCAGTTGCCTGCATTTTTGATTTTCAGCAAAGGTTGCGGGTTCAACTCCCAGGCTCAAATTATTATAATTTGCAGCCCTTAAAAAAAGCATCAATAAAATCTTGTGGGCAGCCGGGCTGCAGGGTCAGGGGGAGTCATGGGTACTAAGTATGCTATCAGATAATTGTACTTATCACATAATAGTCTGGACTGCACTGTATACCAAATTCCTTTGTAGTTAAATGCTTCTGGTGTTCTAGTTCTTACCAAGAGGTCTACAATTAATATATTTTCTAGGTTAAATTTGGAGTAGGCAGAGTTTAGAAGATAGTTGGTGAAATGAACAAGTCCAAAGAGTGCTTCATCTGGACAGAATAACATGGGCAGAGAGGCTGCAGGATTGAAAGAAGGACTAATGGGGGACTGAGAGCCTATGGAGATGGTATGAAAGTGGTAGAAGACATGGACTAAATATAGTAGAATTTGTTTAAACCAAATGTTCATTTAACTTTAATGTCAGAATAATGATAACACCATTTTCAGCTTTTACAGGAAATTTATACTACCTTTTCAGTATTCATATGTAATTGCAGGAATTTGGACTTTGGGCTTTCTGATTTCAGAAAACTGGGGCACCAGGTGGTTTTCAGATTTGCTTGGCTCATGATTGGCAGATATTGGCAAATAGAAGCTAAAAACTTCCTGTTTTCAGACTCTATTACCAAAATTAGGCAGCCCAGTAAATTTTACACTAGCCTCAACACTGAAGAATGATGCCTGCTGGCTGTCATTGGCAGGTATAAATTTAGATTTCTCCTAAAAATCCATTTGGTAAGCAATTGCTTCTGTGTAGGTCTGGGCATTAGGTGACACTGTCATGCCCTGCCCCAAAGGGCAGGCTTTTTAGATGCTTTATTTTATTTTTTGGTTTTTTTAATCTTTCTTTTATTTTTTTAATATTTGAAGTTTTAAATAAAATTGTTAATAATTAAGTATTCTAAGTTAATTACCTTGTTTTTACATCAATTCAAATTTGAATTGCCGTTGTTGTTGCTGTTGTCTTACTTATTCTTAGCTTATATATATTTCTACTTTAAAGTTAGAAGATTTTTTATTTTATCTTACCTTTCAAAACTCCTGCTTATGTTTTTGCTGCTTCCCCAGTTTTCATATTGCTGATCTGCGGTCAATACTGGCTTCTGTTTCCCCTTCTCCTCCAGGTTCTTTGTGCAGATATCTCCAGTTGCTCTTTTTTCTTGGCTGGTTCCCCTAGGCCTATCATCTTCCAACTGATAAATACTTTTCTATAAATAAAGAGCTTATGAAGATTAGGCTTTAAGCCAAAATTCTAAGTGATTTCTACCCTTCAAATCTTTATCAATTTTTAACTTGAGATCTTAGTTTTTAGAAATTTATACATTTTTATTAATTCATTTTAAAGTTTTGTCTTTTCTTGAATAAATGGAAGTTGTAAAACAACAAGCCTTAGGCTTATTGTATCCATTATTTTCCCTTAAGGAATATTTTAATAGTTATATGTACCAGTTTGCTGATGGAGAGTATCCCAATATTGACATTCCCTTAGTTACTAATTTTTCACTATTAAATACCTTGTTTTATCTTCTTTGTTTAGGGTTCTTAAACTCTATCACTCCTTTTTAACCCAGTATAGGTTCTTAGCAGGATTCTGTAAAATAATATTACAGACAGTTCCTACCTTTTTATATCTTCTGAATCTCAATCCTAATGCTCTACACTCTTTAGTTTATAACCTTGCATCACTATGGGCAAGACCTTACAGACACGCTTTTGGCTTCAATCCTCCCTGGCTTTGATGAAACTCCTTTGCTTTGTGGGCTTCTAATCAAATCAATTACAGATTTTATAACAAAAAATGTGGGCAGTTGGGTCCTTGGCCCTCTGGGCTGGCATATCACAGAGTGTAGGGACTAGATGTTATGGTTAAATGGCAAGCGGCACTTTTCAAGGATAGTCAATGATGATATAAGAGACAAATTGCCAGTTGCTTGAAAAGTATGAGGCCAAATTGGGAGATGGATTAAGCATTCAAGATCCTCTGGAGGTGTAGCAGAAAAGAGTTGTGTTGTTTATATTTTTCTGGGAAGTATAATAAACAAGATAAAGGGGAAAATTAAGAAGATAACTATTTTTATTTGATATGAATATAGAATATTATATAGTATCATGGGAAGTAACATACTGTCCATATATGTCATGATGGCCATGGGGCTTTTCTGAGTAGTGTTCCTCTTAAGTCACAAGGATTACTCAAGTTGTGTTCCACTTAGGATCTGGATTGTTTGATCCCCGTAATAGATGGACAAATGATAGTAGTGCCACCAACTTATTGATTAGTTGATGAGCCATTCAGTGACTCATGCGGTGAGCTACTCAGGGTGTTAATTCCCCAAGAGGGAGTAGTTGAAGATGTTACAACAGTTGCAAAATTGAAGCCAGAAAAATCATTATGAGAGGAAAATAAGAATAAATATTTCAGGAGAAGTAATACAAAGAGCAGGCCAAGGGACAGCCAAGGAATCAGCAGCCAGTTGCACAACTGCTGAAGCCAAGTTATCAAACACTGGGGCCAACAGGCTCAAGTGAGTAAGTATTTTTGAAAAACTTCCTTTTTTTCTCAGGGCAAGTAAAGTATCTTAAAACAAGATTCTAGATGGTAATGGGGGGAGTTTTAAGGTAGTTTAGGATGGGAGTGGTGGGGCTTCTACAATATCTGATTGGTTGACACAAATATTTTCAGCAGTTGGAGGGCCTTCATTAGAATTCAAAAAAATTGGCAACCAGTGAATCAAGCACTACCATCTCCAAATAATGCATAACACATAAATTTCTTGTGATAATTGATTGGCAAAAGCAGGATATATCCATATTTGTAGGGCTATTTGAGCGACTTGGGTGTCAACCCATTTTTTTGTCAATAACAACATTTAAATTGCATAATGTTTTCAGGGATTTGGCTGAATCTCTTTGTTGGTTTCTTATTTTCTGAGGGTGTGATATCCCTTTCATTTGTTTTTATACTGTAACATCAGGGTTTGATTCCTGCTTTTGATCTTTCTTTAATATAATAAGCAAAATGTCATTTGTGACATCAATGTCACCTTTTACTTGGAAATTGAGTTATTTATCAGGGAAATTATTCCCAAGAACAAGTAATCAAAGATGTTACAGCACTACTTTCTAAAAAAATAAGTTATATCTTATCACCTTTTGTTCTGGTTCTGACTTTATTACCCTTTCTGGCTTTAGAATCTAAAATATACATATTTTTAATAAACTATCTCAGGGCCTTAAGATACAGTTTACTTAAGTCATCTGTCAGGACCATCAATTCTGATGGACCTAACACACATCCTTTCTCCTGCTCACTTCAACCAATTGACCAGGCACTATAGATTAATGGACTTTTTTTATAAGATTTGCAACAAAATATCAGGAGAAAAAAGACTGAGGAAAAGGAACTTAAAAATGAACAAACTCCAGAAATTAACAAGCCAGGTGAAGACATGGGAATCAAACCTGAAACTTTCAAAACAGAGTTTTTGCACTCCTTATCAGACTTAGAAACCAATTTTAAAGTTAATTTTAAGTCTAAAAACTTAGTTGGCACCTTTTATAGCCAATCAGAAACCTCAGTTCACTCCAACAATGTTGTTAACGTTAATTATAATGCTGCAAGCTCCAAAAACTTTATTTGTAGCTTTGATTGGCTATTAGGATTGGTCAGGACTGGCAATTCTTTTCCCCTTGAAACCTGGGCCCAAGGGCAGGATTTGAACCCTGACCCTGAATCTCGCCGGCCGGCAGCCCTAAGGACCAAGGGGCTGCCTGCCTGCGTTTTCCTGAGGTTGAGCCCCTGCAAGCTGAAGCCAAGAATGATGACCTAAATGATGAAGCAAGACAAACCAAAGGAATCATCACATCAAATGAGGGGAAAATCAAGGTTCCTAATGGAGGCAACAAAATTCCAATCATTAGCTTCATGAGTTTGAAGGCTACACCAGCGGCCAATCACAAGCCATCCCCAGAAGAAGGCACAGGCCTTTGGCCTGACCTCATGACCATAAATATAGAGC
This sequence comes from Entomophthora muscae, assembly GCA_014839935.2. NCBI lineage: Eukaryota > Fungi > Entomophthoromycota > Entomophthoromycetes > Entomophthorales > Entomophthoraceae > Entomophthora > Entomophthora muscae. The sequence continues at coordinate 148,242 of QTSX02005172.1, forward strand.
AAGATAATCAAGAGCTAATTTGAGATTTTTGACCAATGAAAGAACTCCCAGCCCAGGTATCATTCTTCTGCCTTTGAACCCAAGCACCCAGATCCCCCTGACCCACCTTTCCCAATGCTCTGAAGAAGCCCCCATGGAAAATTTTAAGTTTGAAGAGTGGTGATATATAGACCCAAGGACCCTGCGCTCCAAAATTATTGTTATTTTGGCTTACACAGCTACTGCCTTATTTTGTCTTTGCCATCTATCAAATCAGTACAAGATCTTCTGGCACTCCTGCCCCTCTATCTGCAGATTCCTGTCCTCCTGGTGTACCCTTTGGTCCTATCTACTTCACAGAGTACCCTCTGAAACCTGAATATAAGGATTACACCCCAGAAAAGATCCTCAAACTAGATCCCTTGGCCCTCATACAATCTGCAGTTAGATACAACCATCAAGGCCTATGGATATTCTCAACACCAAAATTGTTTAGAGGAAAGTTCAACTATCTTCCTGCTTACAAACTCTCTATGGAACTACCTGTGATCCCCAAGCCAATGCCGGCCTCCTCACCTGACCTCCCAACTGATTACACTGACAAGCTTTTTGGTATTGTGTACATCACCCTCAAAGAGGTGACTGACACTATAATCCTGGCTGCCAGCCTGTGGTCCTGGGTGGGAAAGTCTTTCTCCTACCTTTTTAAGTTAGCTCCTCTCTTGTGGTGGGCTTTACCCACAAAAAACCTGGCCTAAGTTACCCCTGAAAATGATGGTCTGGCCGCCCAAGACTGGATCCTTGACAGGATCAGACACTTAGTTTTAAAGCCACTTGGCAAATTTTACAGATCTTGTTGCTGTTACAGTTTAAAATTATCTTAAACTTAAGTATACTATTGATAAAAAAGTTTTCCTTGAATTACTTAAACAATTGATAACTGTTTGAACTTCCTCCTTCATTGGTTTAACTTCTAAAATTTGGTTATCAAACAGCTTAGATTCCATGTTTATCTTTCCTCTCTCTCTATATAAGGCACCAGTGCTTATTCTTCCAATTGCTCAATCAACAAAGACTTCAAACCTATTAAAGACTTGCTTTGTTGTTTTTAAGATATAGATACAGAAACCAAAACTTCCCAATCCTCCTAGTTTGGGGAGAATAGGGCTTAAATGGTTACTGTTCCTAATGTCAATGCCTTTAGTGCATTGCTCCGTCAACCTTAAAACCAGACCAGGATCTGGAACTGATACCCAGCACTGCCAATATGAGAAATGGGCACCTGTGATTCATTGTAGATGATACACAGCTTCTCTCAAATCCAAGTCACCACCTGTTAAGGAGAAGGTTCAGTAGGCATCTTTTACAACTTCCAACCCAGATGTCTTCCACCCATTAGCCACTGCTTTCCTGCTTTCATATCTGGGGACCTACATGTTTCTTGGCCAGTTCAATCCTCTTCTCAGCCTTTAAGGACTATTTGGAGAGCTCTTCTATTTGTAAATTATGTCTATTCTTATTGGATCCCTGCTCAATAGTTTGAATCCTTCTGCCCTAATCTACTGTTTTGGAAATATATTCCCTATAGAGTGAGTTCCTGACATCATCACTCAAGAACTAACTCTATAGGGAATATATTTTAAAACAGTAGATTAGAGACAGAGGATGTTGTGAGCAGGAGATCAATAAGAATAGACATAATTTACAAATAGAAAAATAAATAATCCTTAAAACTGAGAGAGGATTGGAGCTGGCCAGTAGATCCCCAGATAAGCAACGTGTATGGGTGGAAGACATCTGGAGTTGGAGGTTGTAAGACCACTGAACCTTCTCACTTGGCGAATTAGGCCAGACGAGAGAGCTGTGTATCATCTACAATGAATCTGGAGTGCCCGACTCTCTATTGGCAGTGCTGCAGATGTCGATTCAGATCCTGAAATTTGACAGACAATGCACTGGGTGACATTAGGAACAGTGACCATTTGAAACCCTGTACTCCCAGGCTAGAGGACAGGAGAGTTTTGGTTTTCTATATCTATATCTTAAAGGCAACAAAGCAAGTCTTTAATAAGTTTGAAGTCTTTGGTGAAGCAATTGGAAGAATAAGCACTGGTATATGGGAGAGCATGGAATCTAAACTGTTTTGATAACCACAGAGTAAACCAATGAGAGGAGGAAGTTCAAACAGTTAATCAGTGTTTAAATAGTCAAGGAAGACTTTTTATCAATAGTATACTTAAAGTTTAAGATAATTTTAAACTGTAACAGCAACAAGATCTGCCAGAGTAACTAAAATACAGAATGTCTGATCTGTCGAGATCCAGTCTTGGGCGGCTAATTGCATCATTTTCGAGTAACTTTGGTAGTTTTGTGGAGTGAGCCGCCTGGGAATTTAACTTAAAGAGGTAGGAGAAAGACTTTCACCCAGGACCACAGGCCGGCAGCCGGGATTATGTGTCAGTCACCTCACGAGTGATGTACGCAATACCAAAGCTGTCAGTGTGTCGGATTGGGAGGTCGTGAGGAGGCCGTGTTGTAGGATTTGTAAACGGGAGATAGTTGAACTTTCCTCTCAAACAATTTTGGTGTTGAAATATCCATGAGTGGTTTGTATCTAACTGCGAGATTGTATGAGGCAAGGGTCTTTTCTGGGAGTGTAATCCTACCATTCAGGTTTCGAAATTTCTGAGAAATAGATAAGGACAAAGTACGCCGGGATCTGGATGGGGCGGGAGTGCCGGAAAATCTTGTATGATTTGATAGATGGCAAGTAGGCAGTAACTATTAATGAAATAGTATATTTTAGGCTAAGGTGTCACTGAATCTATATCACCACTCTTCAAACTTAAAAAGGAATTTTCCGTAGAGAGGCATTTGAAGGTGGGTCAGAGGGTTCTGGGTGGCTTGGAGTTCAAGAGGCGGAAAATCTGGAAACGGGAGTTCTTTCATTGGTCAAGGTATCTTTCAAGATTAACTTCTTGATTATCTTGCTCTATGTTATGGTCGTAGTCAGGCCAAGGCTATTTCTTCTGGGGATGGCTTGATTGGCCGCTGGCCTTCAAACTCATGAGCCAATGATTGGAGTTTTGTTATCGATAGAACCTTGATTTTGCATTCGTGTATGTGATGATTCCTTTTGGTTTATCTTATATCATTTAGATAAATCATTCTTGGCTTCAGCTTGCAGGGCTCAACCTCAGAGCGCAGGCAGGCAGCCTTGGTCCTTAGGAGCTGCCGGCCGCGCGGACTGAGGGTCGGGTTCGATCTGCCCTTGAGACGGAACTCAAGGAAAATTTGCAGTCCTGACCAATCTAATAATAATCAAGAGAGCTGCAAACAAAGTTTTGGAGCTTGCAGCAGATGAACTTAATTCTGATTGTATAGAAGATTGCCAGCTTCAATTTTTTAGACTTAAAATTAACTTTAAAAATTGAACAAGTCTATTAGAATGCAAAAACTGTTTTGAAAGTTTCGATTTTTATTCCCATATATTCGCCTGGCTGTTAATTTCTGGAGTTGTTCATTTTTAAGTTCCTTTTTCTCAAGTCTTTTCTCTGATATTTGTGCAAATCTATAAAAAGTGTCAGTAATATCTATAGTGCCTGTCCAATTGGTTGAAATGGCAGGAGAAAAGGATATTGTGTTCGTCCATCAGAATATTTGTGGTCCTGGCTGAATGACTTAAGTAAACTTCTTAAGGCCTGAATAGTTTATTAAAATATGTATATTTTAGATTCTAAAGCCAGAAAGATGACAAAGTCAGGTAGAACAAGGTGATAGATGGCTTATTTTTAAATGTCTGTAACATCTTTGATTACTTGTTTAACGGGAATAGACTCTGATAAACAACTCCATTTCAAGTAAGTGACATTGATATGCAGAATGACATTTTGCTTATTATATTGAAAGATCAAAGCAGGAATCAAATTTTGATGACACGGTGTAAAGACCAGATGGAGGGATATCACACCTGGGAAGTAGAGAGGCCAACAAGAGATTGGTAGATCCCTGAAAACAATATGCAATTTAAATATTTATTATTGACAAAATGGGTTGACCTTGGAAATAAACTTTCAGATAACCTACCATCCAACTTTGCCAATCAACAAATTTATGTGTTATGCAT